>CAKNWW010317370.1:0-17362 GCA_932074435.1 Andricus kollari | reverse complement strand
TATCATCTTGGCTAAGATTTGTGAGGTTCTATTTAATCTTTTTGTCCTGAAACGTTTAACGTTCAGTGAGTTTTTCTGTCTTCCTTTTGAAATGTGGATTCCTTATATCTTTATCTTTTTCTCACTTACTTTGGCTGAATTGATTTTTCTTGGTCCCAAGAAAAGACTGGAGCACAAAAATCTAAGTTATATTAATTATTTAAATTGTTTATCTCAAGAAGTTATCTCAACATCATCTGTTTGTTTAGTTTAACTTCTTTGATTAGGGTTCTTTTGCGTCATTTAAACAGACCGCCAATTTTTTTTTTATTATGAAAGTAGCGTTACAATTTATGCCCAACATCAGGCCTAAAAATAAAAAATGGGCTTTGAAATATTACGAAGCTCATTCCTCAGCTTTAAATTCCAGAATATTTTATTTCGTTCGAACATAATTCTTATCCTGTGATTGTAACTCTCTCTTTAAACATTATTAAGTATCTTTCTATTTCTCTGATTGACGAATAACATTTTCGAGACTCGTTGTAAATATGGACGAGAACCAACAATTCACTTCCTGGATTTATAACCTAAATAAGGAAGAACTTACTTGCCAAATAGAGAGAATAAATCTTTCCATCGAAGGAAACTTTTCGACATTGCGGCAACGGCTAGTAAAAGCCGTAAAGCATTATAGAAACACTTTTAACCCATCCCTTACCGTCCCTCGCCATGAAGCAAGTCAAATGTAAGAAACCTCTTCCAATCTTTCGGGTTCTGTTAAGTTTTACTACGACGAAACCCCCAATGACTGCCAACCGTTACAACAAAGAAATTAAATATTATGATGGTCGGGAGGACGATACACCAAAGAGCTCCTCCTTCCCAGATTACATTTAGCTATCCAAAGGAATCAAATTAGGGACATTGCGCATTCAGAGGACCTTGCGAGTATCGCGGAGAAAAGCTATCGTATCGCTAAAAATTACGAACCTCCCCCCCCCCCCCTTCCTGAACGATCTTTATTGCCTGAGTTGGCGTACAGGGACTCTAAGGATAGAAGGACGGATAGAAAACCCGATAGGCGGCCTGAAAGAAATAGAATAGATAGGCGACCCGAGAAAATCGCACTCTTAGAAGAGGAACAATGTAGAATATTTCCCGAAGAGGAACCGGTTTATCTCGCGTATCTATCACTAGAAAAAAATAATAGAGGACAGGACAGAAGTTAACATTTGTCAAGATTAGAGTGAGTTCTGTTGTTCTAATGTGCATTACTCAGGTTTTAGGTATTGTAAATGAAAATGGCTTACATACCGATCCAGATAAAATAGATCCAATGGTACAAAAAATTGTCGTAAAATTTAAAATAAAAACTGTGCTCTGTACACATCAATTTTAAACATGAAAAATATTCATACTTTTTATAAATATTCCTACATTTTATTTGAATATGATACGCAATGATTTTTGTTTTTAAAATTCTGCTTAATAGTTTGTCATTTTTTAAATTTTACGACATTTTTGTATCATGCTTGACCTTTGGGAATAGATTTGAAGAATGAGATTATAAAAATATCTCCATTAGTTAGTGTTTGATTGAAAATTATATTTTTTGTTGAAATTTTTCAGTTGTCATATCTGAAATGTTGAAAAATTTTCTGATATTTTGTCAAGAATGTTATGAAGATTATATTGATATAACCGTAATATAAGAAAACAAAAAAACTTAAAAAATAAATAATTATTCGAAATTTTTATTTCATATACAAAAGTATTTTTGGCCTTAAATTATAATTTTGTTGAAATTTTTCTTTTTTCTTCACTATATAATTTTTTTGAGTTGATAATTTATTTATTTGATTGAAAATTCATTCTTTTAAAGTTGAGTCTAACTATTTTTATTTAAATATTAGAATTTTTTCATTGAAATAGAAATTATTATATTTCTCGTTGAAAATTCAGCTTTTTGGTTGAAAATTCAACTTTTCAGTTAAAACTTTTGTTGTTGTTGAAATTTTTATTGACATACAGAAATATTTAAAAATCTTTGTAAATTTTCTTAAGTATCTTAGAAAAATTATATTTATATAAACTTGAAATAAATAAACTTAACAAATAAATAGTTATTCGAAATTTTTATTTTGTATACAACAATATTTTTCGGCTTAAATTATAATTTTGTTGAATTTTCTTTTTTTTCTTCACTGAAAAATCTTTTTGATATGAAAATTTGTTTATTTGGTTGAAAATGCATTCTTTTAAAGTTGATTTTATTCTTTTTTATTTAAAATTTAGAATTTTTTCTTTGAAATAGCAATTATTACATTTTTCGTTGAAAATGCAGCTTTTTTGGTTGAATATTCATTTTTTGCATTTTCAACGAAAAATGTAATAATTGCTATTTCGGTAAAAAATTCTAATTTTTAATTAAAAATAGTCAAATTCAACTTTAAAAGAATTAATTTTCAAGCCAATAAATAAATTTTCAAATCAAAAAAATTTTTCAGTGAAGAAAAAAGGAAAATTCAACAAAATTATAATTAAAGGTGAAAAATATTTTTGTATACAAAATCAAAAATTCGAATAACTATTTCTTTTTTAAGTTTTTTGTTTTCTTATTTTAAGGTTATATAAATATAATTTTCATAGGATTCTTGACAAAATGTCACAAAATTTTTAAACATTCAAGATATGACAAATAAAAGTTTCAACCAAAACTATAATTTTCAACCAAAAACTAATTAATGGAGATATTTTTATAATTTAATTCTTCAAACCTATTCCCTATGTACCAAACATGGTACAAAAATCTCGTGAAATTTATAAACTAACCAACTATTTACAAGCATTTTTTAAATAAAAATCAGTGTGCATCATATTCAAATATCATTTAGGAATATTTATAAAAAGTATCATTATTTTTCATTTTTAAAATTAATGCATACAGAGTACAATTTGATTTGAAATTTCACGACAGTTTTTTGTACCATGTTTGACCCTAAAGCAGAATCAAGGAAAAATATTCTAAAAATATGTTCATTAGTTATTAAACAACTACAAAGTTGTACCTTTAAAAGTGGGTTTGTCCTTTTAAAATCATGAGATTATTTCTTTATAAAATAAATGATGTTAAATTTATTTTACAATTATTTACGATTAATTTCCGATTACAATTATTTTACAATTAAAATGAAATTGTAAAAACAAAATTTTGTAATGTTAAAATAAGTATTTTCAGACATTGAAGGTTTTGTAAAGTTTTTATATATTAGGAAAGCATATGAGGTCAAGTTAATAACTTTTTGGCTTTTTCTCTTAAAATCCCCAAAATTATGATTATACCCTAAAATAACATGAAAAGAAAGGTAAGTATCAGAGATAAGTATATAGTAACAATTTTGTTTAATTTAATAAATTAAAAATAATTATTTTTTTAAGGTGTCAATTTTTGAAAACAAAAATCAACTCAAACCTGCCAATAGCCGACGAAACACAATCGCGAAGCCGGGCCTCGGGCGAGCTCGGCTTCGTGCTCGTGCCTCGTGCATAGTAATACAAGAATCTGAATTTTAATAATAACTGAATTTCATTTTTAACTTAAGTTAAGTAAATCAATCAATCTCAACTGCAAATTAGTCTTAAATACCGTGTCTCTGTCTGAAATATGGAGTAATACAATGAACAATGAAGCCAGTGTTGGTCGATGCCTGTTTAAACCTATGTGTTGGACATGAGCATCGTTTGTGAAAAGCTTTTTATGACTTGAAGCTGAGACAAATTTCAAGGAATACATTATCATGGAGGTGAAGAAAAGTTTAAGTTTTCGCGGGAAATAAATTTCCTTTTTTTATTCTTATTATTTTTGTCATATTTTATAAGTAGGATATGTTATACATTCCAAAAACATTAAGTGAAGGTCTGACGGGATGTCAACAATATTTGCGTCTTAAAGTAAAAATTTCATTTTACGGGCATAAAGCGGTTGACTTTCAGCCAAGCGAGTAACTTGGTGTCATCTTACAATCATCAGTTGACTTTCAACCGGCGAATGATCCTTTTGGTTGAATCTGAAATTCAACCTACTTTTTTTACTGAAACTCAGATTCTTGTATTACTGTGTGCATTTTCGGCTTTACACGAGGCTGGCCGACGCATCGCATAACAGAGCCGACTCACCGACTACACGCCCGTGTCCACTTTTTACTGCGGAGTTTTTCTATTTCTGTTTCTTACGGCCCAAGTACCGTTGTCTACTTTTTACTGCCAATGTTCTATATCTGCTTTTTACAGACGCGAAATTACATCCAATTTCTTTAGGCACTTTTCTATAGCTGCTTTTTACTCACCTACGAGATATTTCCATTTTTTACTATTAGCCGATTATTTCATAAAAAAAAAAAAAAAATTTCAGATACACAGCCGCAAAAAAGTCTACCATATTACTGTGATATCGAGAGCTTTAATTTTTAATTTGTCAAAACCGAATAATTTTGTTTGTATCAAACCGATTTTATTCTAATTCAGCATGCCCATGTCTCGGGAGAAAAATTTTATTTTTGCAAAAAAATTTATATTTGAATCACTATTCAACGTTGGTCTCATCTTAAAATAGTGATCTCGATGTTTGCATTTAATATACGCTGTTTAATATTACGCTGTTTAAACTATTTTTTATTTATATGTCAGTTACGTAAATGAATGTTGCGTTTTTATAGAATGAGATGATTATCAAATAAAAGTACAAATTCAAAAAATTTCCTTCGAAAACAGTTTTTAAACTCTTCATTTTCAGTAATACAAAATATGTACTTTTAAAAAATTTAAATTCAAATCATATTTCATAATAATACATATAAATTACTAAAATAATATATTTTATGTGTGAGTTAATACTTCTAAGCAAAATATTTTTCCCAAGCTCGTTACAAAATATTGCACAGATATCTTCTGTAAGAAATTAATTAATTAGATAAATTATATGTAAACATTTTAAAAACTACCTATTAGTATATAACATGTATAAAAAAATTACTGACAAAACTAAGCACGACACATATTATATTTCTTAGGTGACCACGTTTTTCTCAGAGAAAACGCTTGACCGACAGTTTGTCAACGAAAATCTAAGCGGTTCCGTAACTCACTTGACTAATGCGTGCGCTAGATTTAGGTTTTAGGACACGTTTTAGGTAGTTATACTCTAAATTTAAATCAGTCAAAAATTGACTGATTCAATCAATCAAGCATGTTTTGACTGACAAAACAGTCGTTTTGACTGATGAATCAGTCAATATTGGTGACGGATTCAATCAGTCACTCAAAATGACCGATTCTCAGTCAATAAAAGTGACTGATTGGTCAGTCATTTTCTAAGTGACAAGTAAATCAGTCATTTTATGTTATCATAATGTAAGGAGTGGTGTTTGCTATTCGAAAATAATTAGAAATTCGTTTTTAGAAATTACATGAATAATACACTTTTAAAATACTTATATAAATAATTTAATTTTCATTGAATATTAACGATAAGGAATTATTTTTTAATTGATTATCAATAAATAATTAATATAAATAATAATTTATATCAAATTGTACGGTTAAATTTTTTTTATCAAACATATAACCCAAATACAGGGGCTGGAATTTTCCGAAGAATTTTAACATTTTTGTAACCCTTCAATTTTCCAGTAATTAAATCATTTTTGCTACAGTGTCCCACTGGTGGCAGACTATCGCCCTTGCCTGCATCAAACAATAGTACGTTGCTACCTAATGACATTTCTACCTGCACACAGGTACATTTTCTTGTATGTGCGGCTCAGCCATGGAAATATACCTGAATTATTTTCGCACTTAAAGCTTCACTATTCCGTATTTTTCAAAAGGGAGAGTTCTTGAGTTCATGACTCATCCAAATCATTTCAGTTCGAATTTCCTCTTTATAGTGTAAAGTTCGGGTGCTTGTGCAAAGTGCAAAATTTATCGTGGAAGAGTAATTTTTTGTGTTATTGGACTGTTTTTGTAGCAGCGGTGTGTTTTATGGTGTGAATATATAAACAAAAAAGGTAAGGTTATGCACATGAACAAAAGCATGCACCTTAAATCTTCTGTCCCACGACTTTACATCTCACGCCGTCAAGGTGGTCGCGGAATACTAAATCTTGAATGTCTTCACAACAGGATTATTTTGGGTACAGCACATATAGTCGCAAATGGACAGGACCCTCTTCTTAAAATGGTCAGGAAACACGAAGAAGTGGGCAAAGGGGCGTTTCTCTACAAAGCAGCGGAGGAGGCTGCTGAAACACTCGGCCTTGACTTCAATATCAGGGATGAGCAAGGTGCATCAAATCTTATGCATCTCGAGTACTCACTCCTAAAGGCCCAGATTAAGAAAGCACAGGAGAAAAACTTCCGCGAACAGCTCCTCGAGAAGAAGATGCATGGCATCTTCCACAGAAATGTGGAGGATCTGTCGATGTCGTATGAGCTAACGTTTGCTTTCCTTAAATCACCCGGATTGAAGTCGGGCACGGACGGTTTCATTTTGGCATGCCAAGACGGTGTCATTTCCACTCTAGCATACCGTCGCCACATTTTGAGCCAAGACATTCCCGATGATAGCCGCAGAGCGTGTCATGCACACCCCGAGCATGTAGGAAATATACTATCTGGTTGTCCAATTCATGCGGGAAGGACCTACATGCAAAGGCACAATGCGGCACTAACAGTGCTTCATTACCATCTTTGTCACTCTTACGGCATCAGCCCAAATACCGCTTCGCTAAACGCTCCGAGAGAAATAGAATCAATCGTCGAGAATGAGAAGTGTCGGATATACAGGAACTTCATATTCTCGACAATTGTTTCTGTTGCGCACTCGAGGCCTGACATAGTCCTTCTTGCCTTCGAGAAACGAACCATGTTCGTTATCGAATTTTCGGCACCAGCTGACAAAAACATCATAGCCAAGAAGAATGAAAAGAAAGCGAGGTATAAAGAACTTATAAGGGAGTTTCGACGGCTATACCCGGAATATTCCGTTAAGCTAATCGTCTTGATCATCGGCGCTCTTGGAAGTGCCAAGGTTTCACTGGTTAATAGCCTGAAAAGCATCCCTGCGTGTCAAGAAAATGCCAAGACACTTGCGGGGAAAATGCAGAAGGCGGTCGTCCTTGGGTCACTCCGTCAACAATGGACATGGGGCGAGGATCAACAACTAGCTTTCGAGCAAATTAGAATATGACTAACCGATGCCCCTGTATTAGCCTGTCCCAACTTCGATGTTCCTTTTGAATTGCAAATTGACGCTAACAATACCGGATTAGGCGCTGTATTAATGCAAACTATTAAGGGAATAGAATATGTCATATCATATGCTAGTAGGTCTCTAACAGTAGCAGAACAGCAATATAATACTACATAAAAAGAATGTCTTGCTGTTATATGGGCCATTTAAAAGTTTCGCGCCTGGAAAATTTTTCAAAATAAACTTTACCATTACCGAACTGACCCCGTCATTTCAATCTTAGTCCGTGATATGAATGAATGGGAGCTCGTCCCAAACGACGATGAGCGCGATGTGATTCTAGAAGAAGCTCATGATGAACCCCAAGCTGGTCATCTAGGCACTCGAAAAACGTATATGAGGATTGCCTCACGTTATTTTTGGCCGGGATGTTATAGATATGTAGCCGACTATGTCCGTAAATGCGAAATTTGTTAAGCTTGCAAGGTAGATCAGAAGGCGCCCGCGGGATTTATTGGACAGCGCGTCGTGGAACAGCAGTGGATTGTCGTGGCTGCGGATATAATGGGACCGTTACCTTCAAGCAAGTCAGGATTTAAATATGTGCTCGTAATCTAGGACTTGTTCACGAAGTGGTTTGAGTGTGCTCCGTTACTGGCAAAAGAATTCGTGATTCATTTCAAGAGCTCATAATAAACCGCTGGGGATCTCCACAGGTTCTTTTAACAGCCAATGGCACCGAGTTTATTTAAAATGCTCTTCGCGCCATGGCTCAGAAATGCAATATTTTACACTCTACTACACCCCCGTACCATTAACAAGCCAACTCCGTTGAGCGGGTTGATCGAATATGGAAAACAATGATAGCATCATATATAAACAAGAACCATCGCTCCTGGAATGAACATTTGTCTGAGTTTCGCTTTTCCTGTAATACCGCTTATCATACTATCTTAAAAACTACTTCTGCCTTTTTAAACCTTAGTTGCGATCCTAAGCCCATCAATCCTTTGCGAAGACGAGAATACGGCGAACCTACAATAGACCATCAAGCCCCCGAATTGTGAAAAGAACGTATGACTAAGTTACAAATTATGAGAGACTGAGTTATCAAGAATCTCGATAGCGCCTTTCAAAAGCAGTCTAGTCACTACAACCTCCGCCGTCGGCAGTTAAGATTTTCCCGTGGTGACCTCGTATTATCTCGTAGTCGTATCCCATCATCTAAAAAGAAACGAATAGCTGTTAACCTCAATCCTAAGTTTGTCTCTGAGAACTCACCTGTTCGTTCCGCATCACAAATGGAGGGCAGCCCCTACGGTAGATCACCTACGTCCCAAGAAAACAGACCAGGGAGTCCAGCAAGAAAGAATCCCCCATCACTCCTAGATATCCAGGTCGAATGCCCTGAAGTTTTGCCTAAATGGACACCAGTTGGCTATAAAGTACTATGATTAGACCCGGATGTTGGAACTTTTATGAATTGTCCCACTGCTATCCAGCCTGTCAAAAGCCGGTCATAAACAAGTTCTGCTTTAATTGTGGACAGCCTGGGATCACAGTCCGCCAATGTGTCAGCTGCAACGAGCCCAGACAACAAGGAGACACCCCCAAATCTAGTCCGAATTCTCCTCACAAATCACCACCTTCATTTTTTTCTCTGGCCCCAAAACTCAAAAGCATTTATTTACGAACATTATTAGTTGATCCAAAACAAACAAAAACAAAAATGTGTACCCTCAAACCCTCTGTATTCGATACCCACACTTTCATTATCAACGTTTATGAATTGTATAACTTTGGTGTCGCTCGCCCTAATTTTACTAAATCATCAAATAAACTGTACCTTTGTTTGTAGCTACCAATGTTCCCTAATAGTCCTTTGTTGTTGTTAAAGCCCCACAAATTGTCGCCTTCCCACTTATCTAATTCAATAAAGTAGATTAAAATTAGTTATATCCCCTCCCCTTAGAGTGCCCTAAGAACAAAGAACCAGTATTAATGTAACTACACGTATTAACAAGAAAAGATATTATAATTTTTATTGATAATTAAGGAGTTCTAATTTTATATAAAATATTAAAATAGCAACAAGTAGGCTTACATTAATGTAGAAATTGATAATTTTGAATAAATTTGAATGTAATTTTATAATTATTAGTAGTAAAATTTTTTATCCCTTATTATTTAACATTTACAGTCGAATCAATCTTGGAACCTCGTGTTCCATAAGTATTGGCTAGAGGTTTTGCTTGCTTGGAGTGGAAAATCTTTGATTGTCCAGAATATCACTAACCACTTTCGGATGAAGACCTGGCTCGGTCCTCCCTTAGGAGGGGAGAGTTGTGATGTTACAATTTGCAACTCACAAGACATACTTCATGATAATATTTAAGTTAAAGATAATTCATCAAATTATGAATTACAATGTCTGGTACACCACTGATCCGCTGATTCGTTTCGAAATTTTAATTTTTTCTACATGTGAACCCTTGTTCGGAGTCAGCATCATCATCGCGGGACAACGCAGGAGGTTGAAAATCATCGGGACGCCGAAAAGACTCAGCCAACTCGCCACTTCAACGAAAACCTTGATTCTACCATTTGAATTCTCCCACCAGTTCAAACATAAGTCGCTGCTGCCAACCTAACATCTGCAAATCTCAACTGGGAATCGCCTGTAGATATGGACTGGAAATCACCTGGATTTTCTAAAAAACCTGGATTTTCTACAAAACCTGGATTTTCCCAGAAATCTTCAGGATTTCTCGTCGACACGACATCCACGTTATCTTCATTAGAGGTGCTTTGAATGAGAAAACCACACCAGCTATACACGTGGTAACTCTACAGCTCAGGCCCGTATCGTCAATTCTCCGAATTTATAACCGCGGTGCAAGATTTTTAATTGTTGTAAATCAGCCCGTTAGCCAGTAAATGCTCGTAGGACGTTTTTGGAGATTAAAAACAGTGGTTTAAATTTGTTAGGTTAAGACTAGCAATAACAGAAATTAGAATATTAAAATTAAAAGTGTCTGTATCGCTTTACTTAGTACAACATTGCTTTAGCTCTACTTTTGTCCACGCGACGTTGCGCAAGTGGCAGAATTTCGACCAATAAGAGTGGAGCAAGGCGGATGTGACGTAGCTTAGGAAAGGTTATAAATTCTCGAGCGTCTTATTACAGTGGTAGCCACCGAGTTTTGCCAGTGTGAATAGTTTTTGGCCGCTCCTTCGAGGATCCCTGTCAGGTCGTTCCGGACGCTTCCAGAGGAGGTGGAATTCTTCCGTACTCGGTGAATCAGCCGGTAAGATTTCTCAACATCTAATCTTGTGAATCCTCTTAGTCCTTTTTTTTGTTTGCCATGAAAGCATTTATAATGTGTCTTTTTCTGTAGTTGGTTTTGAAAGCCCGTAAATTTCAATTTGTCTTGTTTCAGTTGGCTAAGAAAGCCCTAAAACTCATCTCGTTGGCCAAGAAAGCCCAAGATAAACTTTTCTGATTTTAGTTGGCCAAGTAAGCCCTAAAATTTAATTTATTGGCCAGAAAGCTCACAGAAATTGTAATGTGGCTCCAGTTGCTTCAATTTGCTGAAACATCAAGAAAACTAAAACTCTTTATCCCAAGAGATCTTTAGGAATGTTAGTTACGAGTACATAGTTCAAGATTAGCAATATCTTTCATTATTAATTTATCAGCAAATTAGATTAAAAAGCGAGAGAAGGAACATTTAGAACTTAAACACGCGAACATAAAATTAAAATGGCACTAACCAAAATGATGGCTGGCTCATGAAGTTCAGTATGTCATAACCCCCTTAAGTTAAGTTAACAAGAGAAAAACGAAAAACACCAAAATTGCAACGTCACTTACGTAGGGAATCCGTGAGCTGTCTTCTATTGCCCTTTTTAAATCTTTAGTAGTGATAGACATTTTTAAAGTTTCATTCCTCTTTACTGGACCACGTCAAAAAAAAAAAAAAAGAAATGCTCTTACTCGAAACGATCAAAACAGAAGATCATCTCCGGATTTCCACGGTAGCGAGCAACCGGTCAGTCAAATGAACGCGCACGCGCCCGGGGGATTGCAATTGCCCAACCCGCCGCGCATCCGACCTTCCAAGCCCTCGTCTTTCAACGAAGAACGATATTTCAAATTAAAAATGTTTTGTCAGTGGGATCGCGGACAAAGAGTATTTGATATCTTTATGGAATTAAAGATTATAATTTTAAAGCATAAAGGATTTTGATATTATTAGAAAAAATATTAGAAAATAGAATATCTAAAATCCTTTTGTGGCCTGTCGTTGATCAGAGGAGTTTTCCTTCTGCGAGCCCTAGTAAAGCCGTGCAAAGTCAATGTCGAGAATCTTACGGCGAAGTCAACCCTAAACAGATATAGAAATTCTGGTGCCAGTAAAGGTTGTATAACCAATTCGGCCCGCTTGTCAAGCATCTCTCTAGGTCCACGGTACAATAAATCCTTCCCTTCTCCACCTTAAGGATTCTGTCTTGACCGGTCGAGGAAAATTAGTGTCACATTACAAAATGTTTGTGAGGTTATGTTTGCCACGTGGCCACGAGTTTTCCCAGCATTGAATCTTTTGACAGTATATAATTTGTGATCTGATTTTTTGCAATTTAATTTGATATGATTTTTGTGGATTTTTCGGTCGTTTGCACCTGCCCTCGTTTTTGTGAATAGTCGTTCCCCCCTTAGTGCGCCAGAATAATAATTATTTGTTCCCTAAAAATAAACTTTTATCTCAACCCTTCTAGTGAAATGTGCCCCTTAATCTGAGATATGTTTTCATTTACTAAAATTTCAGTTGTTTGCCCCATACCCTCATTTTTGTGCATATTTGTTCACCTACCCTTAGTGCCCTTGAATAATAACTAGTTGTTTCCGAAAGTTAAACTATTATCTCCGCCCTATTAGTGAAATGTGTCCCTCAATATGCTATATTTTCACTTTCACTGAAAACCCAAGGTCAGCCGGCTTCAACACTTTTTCCGCAAGTGACTCAGCATTTCGTTGACACGGAGGGATTCTTTCCAGGCTATTAACCAGTGAATGCTTGGCAACTAGAAGAGCACCGATGATCAGGATGACAAGCTTAACAGAATGTTCAGTGTATACTCGTCGCAACTCCCTTTCCAGGACTTCATACCTCTCTTTCTTTTCATTCTCCTTGGCTGTGACGTTCGTGTCGGATGGTGGCGAAAATTCGACAAAAACATGGGTCGTTTAATGCGGCACTTCTCAGTTTCGCCAATGGACTTTATTTCCCTAGGAGCGTTGGACGGAGCTAATGCCGTAAGAGGGACATAGATGGAAATGAGGCACTCTCAAGGCCGCATTGTGCCTTTCAATGTACGTCGTTCCAGCGTCAGTTGCGCGGCTAGATAGTATGTGTCCTAGGTAATCAAGGTGTGCATGAGATGCTCTGCAGCTATCATCAGGAAGGTCTGGACTCAAAATGTGGCGATGACATGCTGAAGTGGAAATGGCATCATGTTGACACGCCAAAATAAAACACCCCGTGCCCCACTTCAATCTGTTGACGTGTGGAAACCACACGCTAGCTCATACGACATCGACTGATCCCTCAAATTTCTGTGGAAGATGTCATGCACCCTCTTCTCGAGGAGCTGTTTGCGGAAGCGTTTCTTCAATTCTTTTTTTGCAGGGATTCTATATGTGATTAAAATTTATTCGTTAAAAAATGTATAAATCTATCTAACGTTTCTAACAATTAATGTAACGGTTTCTAACATTATGAAATGAAATTTAAAAAAAAGTTATACATACACGAAGTGCCTCGGGGTCCCGAAACTCGGGATATTGGAATTCGCGATTGCCACCGGTTGGTTTTTTAACAGAATTTCGCACGTTATTACTTGTTTGACAGATATGTAGGCCGCAAAAGCCTTCACAATGTTTACATCCTCTGAAACTAAAATTCTCTAGAACAAAAATAGCAAAAGAAATCTAGCAGCCTTACGTATGATTTCTCTTAATCTCTCAATAATTTATCAATTTTAAAAATCATGTTAAATATGGCAGCCTAACCTCAAAACATTCACTCTCATTTCAAAAGATGGAAACCGATTCAATATGACTTGGCTTGAAATGAACATTGCAGCTAGGTATTTTCACTTAACCGCCAACTAATTTCACTTCGTTAAGTGCTGAGGGGAAAATAATGGACCAAACGCATGGGACTAAACCCTATTTTGTTAATATCTTCGTAAAAACGAAGTTTTTTCTATATGAGTGTATTTGGAAAATAGTTCTTATTTTTCAAGAACTATTTAATAAAATAGTATGTATGTATGTACATTGTATGTATGTACATTGCAGCTTCGAAGCCGTTCCAGAAACCGACAGATTCACATAGTCGCCAACATCTTCAGTTTTTAAAATTTCAATCTGGAATTGACAGATACGCAATTCACGGAATCACTTTTTCAATGGTTTCTTTTTTCCTGGATATTCAATTCCTTCTTCCAACTCCGTTAATTTTACAGGATAACTAGACGCATCCATATACTATATGACATTTGTTCATTCATAATGGATCTTCGTAGAACTTTATAAATCGAGAAGAATGCTTCATTGTGCACTTTTCTGAATCCGATCAAAAGTATTTTTTTTATTTTTTCTTTTAGATTTTTTTTCTTCACATTTGACTTCTTCGAGGAGGATATAAATGAATTGTTATTTAAAGCTAGCAATAATGTACACCTTCTAGAGCGCACGGGAAGCATTGCATTGCCAATTAATAATATATAAATATTAAATAAGATTACTATGATTCCAATTTGAAAGTGCCCAGTTTAATTGAATTAAAAAAATAATAAGTTGGGAAGCGTTGAGTTTGAAATGTTCACTTTTGTTACGAGGGTAAAACCGAGGAGGGAAAGTAAGAGCTGGATTGCCGAGATAAGGATTAAACACAATGAAACTAGTCGAGTATTTAGTAATTACTTTTATTCATTACTTACATATTGGCAATGGTTGCCGGCGATGAGGTAGTTGGTTTTTGACGAGCGGAGTCGTCGACGGAAGTGTTTCACGACCTCGACGGAGGTAAGCGGTGACGATTGGAAGGTGCGACCTTTGAAGGCAGCGTGACGACGTTGAAGAGAGCGTGACGAGGCGATTAGCACTGGCGCGCACAAACTTAAGCTAAGCAGACAACGAGCCAGTCCAGACTGAAAAATGGGCGCGGGGAAGGTGAAACGGGAGCTTGGTGCCCGGGGCTTCGGGACCCCTCGTGGCATTTCGCCTGTTATCGGTTGCGGCCTCACAACCCCTTCGCACAGGGCAGTGACCGATTGGTTTTTAATGTGACAGTTCTGTAAAGCCGTATTCAGACGAGCGGTTCCCGGTCCCGATTACGGTTACGATTGGAACCGTCGACCAATCAACGCGCAGCACGATCCGGTCCCGGTTCGGGTTGCGCGTTTAGGTTTCCCTCTATTTTCAGCCGCGGCGATTTCGACCGGGCCACAGTCGTCGCTGATCGTAGCCAATCACAGCGGTCGATGAAGTCACGTAACTCTTCAGTTCTTGTCGCTGCCTTGAGCAATTTTGGGTGAATGCGATGCACCGTGTGCATGAACCGGACCGTAAATCGTAACCGTAATCGGAACCGGGCACCGCTCGTCTGAACACGGCTTTACACTTTAGACGAGGGCATTTTAAAAGTTGGAACTTCGAAAAACTGTTTTTCGAGAAAGATACATCTAAACTTGGCGAGTGCCATAAGCACACGTGTTATACTTTTTCTTCGAACAAGAAATATACTTACTTCCTGTTGCTTTTGGCCGTAAGGGCCCTTTTCATGCAGACGCCCACCTACAGTGAATTAATTAAATTTAAGATTGGTATCTCTGTTAAATTAGTAATTTTGAATGTTTCGTTCCGACGATTTTAATTTTTATATTGTTTTGCAAATTTAAAACGTTATTTCAGTTTTATAAATCAGAGATTGAACTTTTACATTTTGAAGATACCTAATTAAAAAATGTTCTCTCTTAATCGCTCCTATTTTGTGTGTACAATTTTTGAAGTTGAATTTTGTATCCGCCATAAAAATATTGCTCTAAATATAAAACTCTTGATTTTAAAAAAACAAATTAAAATATTTTATTTTTACCTGTTGAAAACTTTAAATTTTTAATTTTAAAGGCTGTAAATTTGATATTGTACATTTTGTCAGCACCTAAAATAACGAAAAATTCGATTTTAAATGCTTCAGATTTTGAGTGTTAGAAAGTGGGGGTTCACCCAATCTTATCCGGTTTCTGTCCGCCAAATAGAACCAGAAATAATGTTTTTTTTCTTATTTTAAGTCCAAAAGCGATTCATGTCAGAGCCTGTCCGGCTCTTGCCCGGAATTAACAAAGAGTGACAGCATGTTTAAGTTAAAAAGTGGAAGTTTACCCAACCTTATACGATATTTGTCAGCTAAATGGAACCATAAATTAGTACAGTTGATTTGTATCATCGGATCGTATCTGAATTAAGTCGACACTTCCCAGCTTCAAATGTCGAACAGAGGACGGATTAAAAAAGTGGGTTTTATCCATTTCTGTCCGTAATCTTGTCCAAATTTTGTGTCCGAACTTAGTTCGAAATTATACCCGAATTACATTCGGTTCTTATCTGTACGTTATCTGATAACTCGAATATAATAAAATATTCATTAAGCCCAAAAGCGGTTCATGTCTGAGTCTGTCCGGCTCTTACCCGACATTAGAAAGTGACAAAATGTTTATGTTAAGAAGTGGAAGTTTACCCAGCTTTATCCAGTTTCTGTCCGCCAAATGCAACCAGAAAAAATATAATTATTTTCGTTTCCTAAGTCCAAAAGCCATTCATGTCTGAGCCTGTCCGGACGTGACCCGGAATTAAACAGTTCTGTCTGAAATTGATCCACCATGATAATGACGCAGCCTGTCTGGTTTTATGCGAAATTATATAATATTTTGTGTCCGGCATCTGAATGAATCCTTACACGACGTTTATACGTCTTTTAATATGATACTTGTCCGATCTTTTCTGCAACTCGACTGTCATTGTAGCAACGCATCCTATCCTTTTCTATACGGATTTTGTGTCCGGGGTTTCCATACCAAATCTTACCTGATATTGATGACGTTTTTTATCTGCTTTACACCAGGTAGGATCTGAAATCTATCCGATATTTGACCGTCTTTAGCCGTTATTTAGTTAGTTTTTATCCTTTTCTACCTCTACATCACCATATTCATTAGCCGCCTCTTCTTCTCTTTCAATGGCACTATCCTCTTCGCTGTCAATGTTTTCCTTCTCATTATTTCTTTCGCTGTCACTGTCTTTGTTATTTTCTTCTTTGCTGTAACTATCTTTGTTACTTTCTTGTTGGCTTTCACTACTCTCCTTCTCGATATCAGCGCTCTCACTGTCTTCATTGACATATTTTCTGTCCTCTTCTACATCTGCATCTTCGTCTTTAACACAATCCGTTTGGATTTTATTTTAGCCTGAGCTCTGTTTAAGGTAATCTTTCGAATACCATGAAGATCAGAAATTTGTTTGCTGATTAAACTTCCCACATTCTCCACGATAGACGAAATTGATGCTTCATCTTTTCCTGCCTGTATCATTCAAAATTGGGTAATATCTGCAAGAAGAAAATATTTGAAATGTTATGAATAATAAAAAAAATTACGTAAAAAATATTTAGTGTGATTTGTAAAATCAGATCATTTTAAGCAAATTGATCTAGAAAAATGAATAATTTACCGAATAAAGTTTTTTCTAACTCAACACTTTTTAAAGTAGAAGATAGATTATTTTTATTTTAAGTAGTTTCAAATAATTAATTGTACAATTGTTATTATTATTATTTTATTATTATATATATGTGACCGTCCGAGAAGAAAGGGACCTAATGCGTCAAAGCTGAATTTTACAGGACGGGCGATCGTAGTAGAGTCCGTAAGCCAGCATTTGAGTAGTGGGGATGCGTCAACGAAAAGCACCCCCCCCCCCCACTTATCGATACCCTATGTTTCCAGCTTAATAACAAAAAAAGTAACCAACTTAAACAATTTCTGATTATTTGAAATCAAAGAGTA
>CAKNWW010317369.1:0-12243 GCA_932074435.1 Andricus kollari | reverse complement strand
TGTCCATTTGCGACTATATGTGCTGTACCCAAAATAATCCTGTTGTGAAGACATTCAAGATTTAGTATTCTGCGACCACCTTGACGGCGTGAGATGTAAAGTCGCGAAACAGAAGATTTAAGGTGCATGCTTTTGTTCATGTGCATAACCTCTCGGGACCCGATATCGAGGGATCTGAGCTCGACCTTCGTCCACGGAACCACTACAAATGAATAGATTACTACCGGGACGGCAAGCATGTTCGTCGCAGGTACTTTGTTCCTCGCCGACAGTTCGGAAGACCAAATCCGTCGGATGAGACGTTTGTATCTGTATCGGAGAGTATCCTTTATAGATGTCACGTCCTAAATGCGATTCTGTGACACGCCTAGCTATGTGTAAGTCTCTCCAGCGCCAAGGTGTCGTATAGCGCTTCTGACGACGAGGTCAGGGTCTTCCGGGATGCGACTAAGTTTTTCTTTCTTCAACCCTTTCTACCAACCACTCCGAAATAGGCTCTTCCGACTTTAGATATGAGGTGAAAATGTGGGCCAGATGCTGGTGGATTGAAGGAAACTGCTTCCACCAGAAGGTCCTGATACCATCTGGTCCCGGAGCGGAATAGTTCTTTATGTCTCTCAATATGTTTTTTACCTTCTCGGTAGTGATAGGTGGGCATTCCTCCTCAGGTGTTATGAGGGCACTGCACAGCTCTTTGAACCCATTTATATTCTTCGAGTGTTCTTTGAGTGGATGCTGGACTTCGTGGACTTCTCTTCAAAATGCTTCGACCTCCTCTGGTGTGGGTGGGTGGGCGACAGTAACTGGAGGGTCTTGGAAGAGTCGAGATGGGTCAGACAAAAACTGTTGATTTTCTGCGTCTTGCCCAGCCTGTGTTTGTGGTTAGTTGATGCATTCGGCTTTTGGTCTTATGATCAACCGTTGGTTTTGTTTTACGGTTTGCATCTGCCAAAGCTCTCGCTGCATTATGCACAATACAATTGATAGTCCAGAGTTCGGGTTCTTCGGAAAAATCTCCACGAAGCTCGTAATCTAGTTTACCCAGATCTTTGGGCTTGAGATCAACCTGAATGTTGATGTTTCTTCGGATCTTGAAGCATCGCTCTTCCTCTGATGGATGCCTGCTCGCGGTTGGTCTCACTGTCGCCTCTATTTCTCTGTTGCCGGCTTGTTCTGGCTGCGGTTGAGATGGTGCTCCGCTTATATAACCCTTTTTCCGAAGTTCCTCGGCACGATTTCACAGAAGTTTATGAGAAAACTGCGAGAGCTCTGGGTGTTTCTCGCACCATAGAGTATGTAGTCGCGTCATGTAACCTTTCCATTCAGGGCCCATACTGGTATCATAGCACTCCAGCAGGTCGCCCCTGAATCAATCCGTCCACTTAAAAGTAACGAGATGTTGCCGCTCAATCGCATTGACCTCGTCTTGATTGGCTCCCGCAACTCTAGGATAGTCTGCGTGTCAGGCGGATATGATAGATATTGTAGTGAAGTTTTCGAGAAAACGCAGAAAGTTGTGAAAACAACTTTCCAAGGTTTCGCCGCAGCCGTACCTAACCTCGGAACGCGAGGGACGGCCGGCCAGAGAAAATTAGTAAGAACACTTTTACCTTTCAGCCAGGAAAATTAGTATAGAATGATACAACACAATAGATATATATTTAGAATTCGCGTCGATGCGCCAGAGTACCCTCAAGTTAACTGATATTGTAATTATCCATAATTTGCGTAAGCGGGGTTGAGATCGTAACTACATTCAAACTGATAGGTCGTAAACACCGAGCAGACGGTGCAGACAGCCAGCACGAAAGAAGCAGGACGGAAGGATGGAACCAAATAACACGGCGCACCAGTCTCACGCATGACATGGCGTCACTACCGGATGGCCATGTTTCACCGACGAAGTGGCGAGGTGCCATAACTAGCAGCCATTTACCATCGTCGGTACCATAACATGGCGTCACTACCGGACCGCCATGTTTCACCGACGAAATGGGGAGGTGCCACAACTAGCAGCCATTTTCCATGGTCGGCACCATAGCGCAACACCATTACCAGACGGTCATGCTTCATCGACCAAGTGGGAGGTTCCACAACTAGCAGCAATGTTTCGCCGTCGACATGATATCTCAGCGCCACGACCGGGGGCGAGTAGCGGTACTGAATCGATCACCGAGTCAGGACGAACTGGCCCTCCAACTCGACACGATTAAGCCACCAGGAGTGTCGAGAGCAGTACGTAACGGAGTCGACCAGCCCTGTATCAGGGCATGGCTGGACGACCCCGTGCTGCTAAGATCCAGTAAACGTCCATGTTCGAGACAGCGCGTGAGAAACAATGGGCAGCAAGCAGCAGAAGTACGAAGACACCCATTGGCAGAGATCGACGGGCCAGCCATCTTCAGTCCAACCGACCAATCGACAGGCGCGACACGAAGAGTCGAGAAGGAAGGAAGCGGAGAAGAACGCGAGACCTGTCACTTATGTTTCTTGCCTTGGCGGCGCTACGTCCAATGAAACCGAGACTAGTAAAAAGGAGGCTAAAATTCGGAAGAGCGGACTAAAATAGAGAACCGAAATGGACAGAAGGAACGAGGGATACGCTCGATGGTTACAAGGTAGGTGGCCTCTTATTTAGTCCTCTCCAGGGTGTCGATCCACTGGGCCTATTCAAATTCCAGGCGTTTTCCCGGTTTTTCAAGGCTAATTCCCTTATTTTCCAGTATAGTAAAAACACACAGTTGGGAGTCTCCCATCTGTGCACGTGTACAGTTGCAAAGGGTGCCATCTGTGCACGTCTAAATTTTGACGTGCACAGTTGGGAGTCTCCGAGCTGTGCACGTGCACAGTTAGAAGTGTCCCATCTATGTACGTGCGCAGTTGTGCCAGTGGCCCACAGCGTGCACAGTTGTACCACCGGCCCTCGACATGCACAGTTGGACAAGGCCACAGTTGTTCCGTGCACAGCTATACATTTCGCAAATTGAGACGTGCACAGTTGGGAGTGTACCATATGTGCACGTGCACAGGTGGGAGTCTTCTAACTGTGCACATGAACCGTTGGTAGGGTACCATCTGTGCACGTCAACATTTCGACGTGTACAGTTGGGAATGTCCCATCTCTGCGCGCCAAATTTGAGACGTGCACAGATGTCACGGTGTACAGTTGTGCCTGTGGGCAACAACTTGCACATTTGTACCAGTGGCCACCGACGTGCACAGATGGGCTCGTGCACATTTGCTCCGTCCACAATTGTCCGTTACCCGCGAATCATTAGTTCAGCTGGATAGCGCGTGCGGTACATTAGGTTTATACGCTTAGGTTTTTTAGGTAGGGTTCAAATCCCTAGCGGGTGTGATTTTTCAAAGCGTTTGAGCGTGTGATTAGGTTCTTAAGTGACCGTGCTTGCGATTGTGTATTTAAAAAAATAAATGAAGTGCAGTGATTATATATTAAACATTTTTTTGTGCAAATTTACCATTTTTTTGCAAATTTACCATTATATTACCGTTCGATAAGTGTTATATATATATATATATATACCACCTATCTCACGGTCATAAAACGTGGTTACAGCTGAAATTTTACCGCGATTTCGCTGGGGGCGGGTGCAATTTTTCAGATTAGCACTTGCTCCCAGCAAAATCCGGCGGTTGTCCTTATGATCAACTTTTAACTATATATATATAATTAAAAAATTTGGTTGTACATCCACCGCAGGGTCTCACTGGGAGCAACTGCCATCTAAAAATGACACCGGCTTCCAGTAGGACCGCGGCAAATCACACTCATGTCCACGTCTGACAACCGTGAGTTGGGTGATCACAGGACACGATGAAATCACAACGAAAGGCCGACGAAACCCTCGTGTGTTTTAAGGACACAAAGCGACCCAAGGATGACAGTTTTCTGCATCCATTTCGCAAGTGCCTTGGCATATTTTTGGCACGCGGGTATGGCTTTAAGGTTACGAACCAGTGATAGTTTCGCACCTCGGAGAGCTCCTATCACAAGGACAATTACTTGTACCGAATATTTTGGTTACAGTCTTTGCAGTTCCCGTTGAAGGTCTTGATACCTCTCCTCTTTTTCTTTCTCCTTGGTAGTCATGTTGTATTCGGACGGGGCAGAGAATTCACGAATATAGTTCGTTTCTCGAAGGCTTGGAGAACAATGTCAGGCTTTGAGTGTGCAACGGAGACTGCTGTCCGAAAATCGTAGTTCCAGAAAATTTGGCACTTCTCGTTTTGGACAATTGACTCTATCTTCCTCGGAGCGTTCGGCAGGGCAGGGTCGCGGCCAACATCGTAAGAGCGACAAAGATGGTAATAAAGCACTCTTAGGGCCGCATTATGTCTATAGATGTACGTCGTTCGTGCGTGGGTGGGACACCTCGATAGTATGTGTTCAGGTACTCAGCGTGTGCATGACATGCTCTGCACCTATCGCTGTCAACTTCTTGACATAAAATGCGGTCACGGTATGCTATTGTGGAAATGACACCGTCCTGGCATGCAAAAATGAAACCCTCTGTACCTGACTTAAGCCCTGATGATCTGAGGAAAGCATAACTTTGCTCCTTCGACAAGGAATGTTTTTCTACATTTCTGTGAAAATTGCGGTGCATTTTCTTATGGAGGAGCTGTCGGCGGAATTTTTCAACGTGTGCTTTTTTTACTTGGGCTTTTAGAAGCAAGGCATCTAGATGGAGTAATGCACTTTCCTCACTCCTGATGTCAGAATTCAGGCCAAGGGTCTCGGCCGCCTCCTTCACGGCTTTGTGAAGAAACTCTCCTTGCCAATCATCTCGTGTTTCCTAACCATTTTTAGAATAGGATCTCTTGCATTTGCAACCATGTAAGCTGTGCCCAGAACGATTCGGCTATGAAGACATTAAAGATTCAAAAGTCCGCGCCCGCCTTGGCGGCATGGAATGTATAATAGCGGAAGGGAAAAATTGATATGTAAGATCTTCTGCATATGCATGATCTTACGCGTGGCGAAATGAGGGCCCGAAACCTCGCTCTTCGTCCATTGAACCACCTCAAACAATTAGAGTAGAACCGGGACGGCAAGCATGTTAGTCGTAAATGGCTTGTTTAACGCCGACAGATTTTAAGATCAAATCTGATGATGAAGATGCATCTGTTTCGGAGAGACTCCTTCACTGATATTACGTGCTGAATGTGGCTTTAAGGCACCCCAGGTATGTATAGCCTCACTTCAGATTAATCTTGGCACACTTGCAAAATCCAAAGTCCACACCAATCTCTTCTGTGTACCCCTCGACGATGGTTAAAGCACTCTTAATTTAGTTTTGACTAGAAACATAAATCTTCAGGTCATCCATATACGATCCATATACGATAATATCTACATGAAATAGTAAATCTAGTATTCCAAAGATGTCATCAATCTCTCTAAGCATCTCATTATGTGTTGATAAACCTTCAAGCTTCCCAACAGACACATGATAAGTCTATTAGAAATGGAATCGCAAGCTTTCCAGTAGTCAATCCAAGCCATCGACAGGGTGCACTGGTGGGCTTCTGTGTCTTTGTACATAGGCTTAATTCTTCAAACAATCCTGTCGTTTAGGATAGCTGTGAAGATCTTATATAGCGTGTTCAAACAAGTTATTGGCTTGTAATTCTCTGGGTTGGACAAGTAGCCTTTCTTCGGTAGAATTATAGTGCGTCCTAACACCAGCCACTGCAGAATGGGCGTCTGCGACTTTAAATATGAGGTGAATATGCGGGCCAGATATTTGTGTGTATAAGTAAACTTCTTCCATCAGAAGTTCTTGATGCCATCTGGTGCTGCAGCGGAAAAGTTCTTCGTGCCCTAAGTGCTTTTCTCACCTCTTCGGCAGTGATTGATGGGCATTCCTCCTCAGATGTTATGACGTTGGCGCAAATCTCCTTGAAGTGGATGATATTAATACTATCTTCTTTAAACTCCAGTGTTTTCGTGCTCTTGCATACATCTCTCCAAAAAGTCTCTACCTCGTTGGACATGGACGGATTTTTAAAAGAAACGGGGAGATCGTTGAAGAAGCGTGATGGGTCAGCGAGAAATGGTTGATTCTCCCAGACCCATCTTTCCCTCTCATGTATTCTCCTCCTTGCGTCAGATGACACCCGTATTTTTTCATCAAGATGCTGTTTGATTGTCATCATCTTTGACGTGTTCAGTGTGTCATGGTACATCCTCAGTTCTTGAGCGAACTTTCGAACCCTTTTCGTGAACTGTCTACCCAATATTATATGTAGTCAATCACATACTGAACTCGGGACGCATTCTGTCTTGCCCATCCAATCTTCTTGTTCAGTTGATCCAAGTGTCGATAGGTGCAGAGCGGGTCATGCGCAGACTCAGTACATAGAACACATACTATCCAGGTGTCCTTATCATGCTGGATCTACATATCTCTACAGACATAATGCGGCCCTAAGAGTGCTTCACTACCATCTTCGTCGCTCCTAAGGTGTTGACTGCGACCCTGTCCTGCTGAACGCTTCTAGGGAGATAAAGTCAATTGTCCAAAAGGAGAAATGACAAATTTTCTGAAACCACGATTTTCGGAAAGCAGTCTCCATTGCACACTCGAGGCCTGACATTGTTCTCCAAGACTTCGAGAAACGAACTATATTCGTGATCGAATTCTCGGATCCGGCCAACTACAACATCACTGCCGAGGAGAAAGAAAAGGAGGAGCGGTATCAGGACATTAAAAGGGAGCTGCAGCAACTGTACCCAAAATATTTGGTTAAAATAATTGTGATTCTGATCGGTGCTCTCTAACGTGCGAAAATATCACAAAGTTTGAAACCTTTTTCTGAGATGTTATGTATGTCGAGATAAAATGTTGCTCTGGCTCCATAAGATTTCAATCGCCAACTTTCTCTGCATCTATGAAGTTTGTTACAATGCAACAGGTGTTTTGCAAAACTCTCACCCTCTGCCAGTACGCTTCTTTCTAGAGGGGACTGAAAATGCTCAGATTATTGAATCATTTAAGCTGAGGGGAGATAATTTGTGGTTTGAAAACGTGTTTTCCTCTCAGCTCAAGCGATTCGATTAACTTTAGCATTTTCACATCGCCCTACTACTGACTTCTAGATGTTTGATGCTCAGTGGATCTTGCGTGCACATTGCCTGTTGCCAAAATCACAATAGGATGAATAGATGCATATTTCAAATTCCCCCGTATTGTCTTTACTGCATGCTCTAACTCGCTATAGGGGAAGGTTACCCACAGTTGTTCGGCCTGCACAGATAGTCAAATGGAATTTCTTGGAAATTATAAAAATATATAATTGTATGCTTCTTGTATGTAAGTTTTTTTTCAACAAAATAATTGGTTAACATGTCGAAATGCTACTGTCTCAATTGGTAGCAAAAGGATTTTTCACACCTGAATTGTTTGCCTTTCAGTTTCAACTACCAAAAAATGTTTAGACTTTATTTTCACAAGTAAAGCTTTTCGGGTTTATTTAAAAACAAGCATCTATACGAATTTAGAGCCTTCTGACTCCCTGTGGGCAAGTTTCTCCTAGTTATAGATCAGGATCCGTTTGGCCATTCTGTCAAGAGTCCTAGGTTTAGGGTAAGCTGTTGATGTATAATTCCCGCGACATCACTATGTCTATGCGTTTTGCTTGATCCATTACGCTACAACAACCAACAATAACGTGCTTGACGGCATTGTTGGTATCGCCACATAATTGGCACCCTGTCGACCACGTTTTGATGTAATACGCTCTTAAATACTATTATGAATACCTCTGTTTCACAGTAAGCTGAGGGACTTCGAAAAGTTCCAAATACAACAACTAAAGGTGGGAGACTTATTTTTTATAATGTAGATGAGTTAAAGTATCTTTTTGCGAATCTCATGATGTTGCCGTGTAATAATTTTGGCGGGGTATTGTTCAGCCTTGATTGGATTTCCATATTGATGTTAGCGTCCGTATTAGACCAATTATTACGGACCTTACCAGTATGGTTACGCAAAATTGTTGGACGCAATCAAAGGAAATTTGATGAAGCGCATAAAAAGCATCCTCTTCAATTAAAAATCAATATGAGGGGCCCACGATGAAGCCCTGATGGGGCCTTTTTCCCAAATACATGCCGTTCTTGTTTTGTTCATTAACAAAGTAAGTCCGATATAGCTCGAAAAATGTTTCAAAGCAAAAAAACATCTTCTAGAATATTTTTTTAAAAAGTATGAAAAGTTTCGATTGAAAAAATAGGCTTTCTTAAGTTACGAAAGCTTAAAATTGTTTGAATAATTTCGGAAAAGTTTTTAATAATAATAATTTGCAACAAAAAATACGTTTCCGGCATAAATAGAGCATTTCACAATAGGTGGTTTATTATGGAAGGCATTTCAATGAAAAACGTTGCATACTTGGGCAACAATAGGTCTAATAAGGGCCGCTCTAGTAAGGGAAAATTGTGAGGGCCCCTACAAAATTCTAGAGCTGAATTAATTAAAGAAATTCACTCATTTGTTATTATCTTATTTAAACAAACGTGTCAAGAAATTGATTCATAATGTCACAGGGTGCCAAATCAGGCGAATAGGGGGGATTCTCCATGGTCGCAATTTGGGTTTTAACGAAAAACTCACGCCTATCGAGCGCGTTGCGGGAGCATGCGTTGTCCTGCGATGCAGGATCCACGCGTTCTTCGCCTACATATCGGGTCGTGTACGTCGCACAAGTTCTCACAGACACTTTAGGACTTCAGCATAGAATTTTGCATTTACATATTTATGTTGAACAACTCCACGAGTATCAAAGAAAAAAACGATAAGCATAGTCTTAATTTTCGAATAACTCTTGTGTGCTTCTTCGCTACACAGCGAACCAGGGTACTTCCACAGTGCACAGTTCTACGCATCATAACAGGACCACCAAACTGAGGTAATTTTTCTGTGGTGAATCGCAGATATCTCCGGCGGACTCGGCTAGAGGCGGCACGTTACAGGCCTGTAACCACGGAAAGTTAACCACAGTTGGAAGTAATCAGCTGACTATTACCCTGCTTGAAAGAGAACCTGCAAATCGCACCCTCAGTTTTTTCTGTTTTTTGCAACATTTCAAGAATTTCCGATCTGGTTTTGCCGAGTTTCACAAAAAATTTGATTTTGTTTCTTTGCTCAATGAAAACTTCTTGCTCCATATCGCCGACACGACAAACAGTGCGTGCACAAAAACAGGCATCTAACTCGAATTGCCCAAACCTTTACTTATGATACGAGAAGCTTCCCCTTAGATGTAGCATCGCTGAAGAAATTTACAGAGGCGGACTTAAATTCAAAATTTATATTCATTGTCATGAAACTTGGTACATGTAGGTTTTTGGGGTGGCCAAAACCAAATTTAATATCAAAATTTCAAAGTTAAAATAGCGATTTTATATGACTCACTTAAATGCATGAAATTATTGTTAATCCGAAAGTTGAGGTATACATGCTACTGATACTTTTACCTTATTGAATTAGTTATTCTAAATTTTGTAATTTTTATATCAGATTCGGTTTCGGCGACTAAAGAAAACTCTTATGTACGAAGTTTGATGCAGATATAAGAAATTCCCGTTTATGTCAGCAATATTGGATCTGAAATTTTTGCAATTTTGAAATTTCATAACAAATTCGGTTTCGGTAAACCCAAAAACCCCTTTATATCAAGGTTCACACAAATATGTAGAAATTTTGCAATTTTAGCCATCATATTCGATTGCAGCGAATTAACATTTTTGAATGCACCCGAATCTTGCTTTCTGATTCGATTAAAAGAATTAGGGCGCATTGGCATGAATTGAAATTGTGAGAATTGAATGCATGTGAATTCATCTAAATGAACCAGCGATCACTTGTGTGTACTGACGCATTCTAATAGATTAGATTCCCTAAAAAATTTGCTGAATTCGGGCGAATAACATATTTGATTAATAAAATACTTATTTCTGAATTTATGCGAATATGGGTGATTGTCAAATTGTAGCAAATTTTATCACCTACAGTGGCAATCACATTATTATTAGGAATTGAATACTTCATAACGGAAATCGATCATATGACATCTAAAAATTTTAAATCCAAAAGGGGCAGTTTTGAAAATAAGAAATAATAATGAAATTCTTACATGAAATACGGAAAGTGTATTTGAGGCTGGGAGTTTGATGAAAGAGAGCAAGAGCTTTTAAAAAGTTCAAAACCGAATACTGTAACGCATGCCATTTAGAAAAGACGAAATATTTAACTAC
This sequence comes from Andricus kollari, assembly GCA_932074435.1. Taxonomy (NCBI): domain Eukaryota; kingdom Metazoa; phylum Arthropoda; class Insecta; order Hymenoptera; family Cynipidae; genus Andricus; species Andricus kollari. The sequence goes on along the minus strand of CAKNWW010317369.1, from coordinate 1,961 downwards.
TGTAGATTTTTTTTTAATTTCAGGAGATGTTATGCTTTTTATTGAGACGGTTGAGACTGGCTGCATATAAAATTTAAAACCTACAAAATTCATTAATTTGTCACAATTGTGAATAAAAATTACATAAAGTATAATGTATGTTATAAATAACAAATCTACTTACTTGTGCTGTAATATAATTTGTAACACATCTCTTTCTAATTAACTTATTTAGCTCAATTCTTGAGCTCTGTATATTTACAAATAGAGGCTAGGAAACAGAAAACAAACAGCCCACCTGATCCATGCGCACGCGCATATAAGCAGTCATACACTCCTCTATACTGTACCGTACGGGAATGATGCCAGAGAATTGGTGAAGTTTAGCCTTTTTTAATATTTATTAAAAAATAACAGATTTTAATCATAAAAAGTCACCTACTTATGAAAGAAAACACCGCTAAGCAAGTAACGGAATGGTTTTTATAATTTTTGTTCACTCCGAAACTGGTTTTCAACTCACGTAGGGTAATGATTTTTTTTTTTGTCAAAATGCACTTTTCAGTTTTAATATCGGATTCACAAAAAAAGAATTAATATTTTAAGCTCAATGTAATAGAATCTTGTATTAAACGATACGCTTAATATTTCTGTATTTATTACTCAATTGTAACTACAATATTTTACTAGATAAAAAGACGTACGGTAATGATTTCTGAAATGACAAAAATCGTGGCACAGACTTTAAGCTTTTACAATATTATTTGTTTGACTTGAAAAATGTGCATACATTAAATTTACGTTCATCTAAAGTTTACAAACCTGATACGTTAAACGTTTTTCAGGTTACTGTCTGAAACAAGGAGAAAAAAGTTTATCCTTGTGCAAAGTGAGGTTGGGACACCGTACGGTAATGACATTTGGGGTGTTCTTTTATTAAATTAAAGTAAATCGTAACGCAAATAAAAAAAAGAAATGAACATTTTGTAGACGATGATAATAACTATTTATGAAATTAAAACAAAATCAGTACGAGTTTCTAAGTTAATGTTATATTACTGGGACTTCAAGTTTGCATCCAATTTGACAATTACCCATATACATACTGCTCCAATTCGTTTTTGTTGTAAAGCGAGATTCATGGGGGCTTCAATTTTTTTTCTCAATTTTACTGATATTCATATCCAACCTGATTTTCCATCATGGATCTCGTTCTCTTCCTGAGGTAAAGACTGCGTTTGTAGTCCTAGTTATACGGGCAAAGATTCTAAAGACTGCCACAACTGCACAAGACACAAGAGTTTGCATCTGTAACGCAGTTAGTTCAAGGTGTAAATGCATAGGGGAAAGCTTGTCGTTTAGGTGTCCTATTAGTGTATGTAAATTGTTCGTGATGTATGCAGATATTTGGCAAAGAATGCCTATATGTTGGTTCTAAATCACTGAACCAAAGCACGACCAAAATTCCATGCAAGGTTCTGTAGACTTTAAGGGATTTTGCTGCTTATATCCACAGGTAAAGGGAGATCTGGATACAAATTTTCCGCACGATTAGAGAACTTGCGGCTAGATTGTAGAGAGCAGAAATTTTGTGTCACTCCGTATTATGACTCAAGAATTAGACTAGTTTTCTATAGATTACAGCACCGGCTCCTACCCACATTGTCGGAAGGTTGTGGCCCACTTATTCCGTACCATTAGTGAACTTGCGGCTAGAATGTGAAAAGCAGGAGCATTTTATCGCTCCGTGTTATGACTTAATAATTAAAATAGGTTTCGATGGATCTCTGCACCGACATTTACCGACATTGTGGAAAGTTGTGTGACTTTGCTCGACTTAGAGCAGCTGGAGCATTGGCTGGTGGATCTGGAGGAGTAACGAAAGCTATAAATGATGCAAGTGCTGCAAAATCAATACTCGCGGAGAGTAAGCAACACAACGAAACAATTTAAGCATTTGCACTAGGAAAATGTTTATAGCT
>CAKNWW010317367.1:0-17102 GCA_932074435.1 Andricus kollari | reverse complement strand
AAAAAAAACACTGCCGAAGGCTGGTGACCTCAGTATGAAAAAACTAAACAACTATGACTCTCCCGGTTCCAGTTCTGTCTCCACACGCCTCCTTAATTAACCGAAGTTTGGTGGGACTGACGTTATAACTAGACTCTCTACGCTATGACGACTAACTATTTAACTTGGACATAATTTCGACTCGAAAAATAAATTTCTCGCATAAGGATGGTAGTTGGGCGTACACTGTAAACAATGAATAATACAAACAATAAAATAACATCGATTTGGACTGAAACTTTGATTGACGAATGACATGCGCACGGTAAAGGTAAAGGTCAAGTTTCAGGCGATGATAAATGTAATATACATTTGATATAATAGTGTTGCATATTGTAGAAAAGTTCGCAGTTTGGACAAAATCGAGTGCGAAGCACGAGATGCGTGATAAGAATGTGTTCATTAAAGCCGAAGGAGCTTTAACAAAAGAGAATTCATAATCACCAAATTACAGTAGTCGATGCTTTGACCTTTAATTTTAGAAGGTCTGTGCACAAATGTGGGGGAAATACAAAGATTGAGCGCTGAGCGCGAGGTAAATGCATTATCAAGCGCGAAGCGTGAGGTAAATATATAATCGAGCGCGAAGCACGAGAGAAATGTATAATCGAGCGCGAAGCGCGAGATCCAACAGTCGCGCGCCCTAGGCAGATTTTTTCCATTATTCTTATAAGAAATCCAAAGAGCCGTGTAAGCTTGCCAAAATTCGAAAATACGTTATTTTGGCCTCTAGCTTACTCTTCATATCCGCGATTAAAATCGCAAAAAGCGTTAGGCTAAGCGGACTCCCTTGCCTTAATGCCCTATCCATCCAGAATTCCTCCGAAATCCCCTCCCCTCCTCTTACCTTATTTTTCGTCAATTCATATATCTCCTTTACCCCCTGGATCAGGCCTCTCTCCACTCCCCTCTGCTCCATCGCCTCCCACAACCTCCCCTTATCTACCGAAGGAAACGCGCCTTTAAAATCCACAAAAAACGCGTACCCTCTCATCCCCATCTTCGCTAATTCTCTATCCACCACGTGTTGCAGAACGTGGATATTGTCGATAGTGTTCCTACGCGCCCTGAAACCCGTCTGCGCTTCCGGCAATATTCTTTTCCCCTCGACATCCTTCCGCAGCCTCTCCGCCAACACCATCGCATATACTAGGTAGCCGTATTCATTAGCGTAATCCCTCTATAATTTCCCTGCCTATCCCTATCTCCTTTCTTATACAGTGGCACTATTTACCCCTCTCTCCATCCTTCTGGGAATCCCTTCCCCTTTCATACTTTCTTAACTACCTCTTTCAGCCTCTCCCTAACCTCTTGTGTACTAAACAGCCACGCTTTGTTCTCCACCCCATCCAGCCCTGCTGCCTTTGACCTTCTTACCTTCCTTATTTGTTTCTCTATCTCCTCAGCATTCAACTCCTTCATCTCTGCCTCCCTCGTTATTCCACTCTCATCATCTCTCATCCTTGAATCTAAGCCCTCAATTGATTCTTTAAAAAACTCCCTCCACTCCTCAATCCCTATCTTCTCGCTTCTCTCCACTCAATGCTTCCTAAGCATTGAAGGAAGCGTTGAGTGGAGGATATTTTCATTCTTTATTCGAGCTGATCCTCTCAACTCCACAGTTACCGTTGGTTTTTGTTTGTCTGAATTTATGTCCTTTTCATCAGTTTTCGCGGTTTTGCTAATTTCATTTATATATCTTTTCAGAATTTAGTCTCCACTTTTTACCTTCAAAGTACGCGCACCCAATTTCCTTATACTTTTGTTTTACCCATTTATGTTTTCCTTTGCTATATAACATCCATATCTGGTTTGCTTTGGACGCAATAGATTACATTTCACTTTTATCTCTTCGTCTCTTTAAAACAAGTTTTGCTGGACTATATGCAGTAGTTGCGTGAGGAGCACCCCTATGATCCATTAAAACTGTATTTACTGCGAAAACCTCGTGTGATCCAAAGATGACAGCTTTCTGCATCCACCTCGCAAGTACCTAGGCATATTTTTGGCATGCGGGTGTGGCTTTAAGGTTACGAACCAGTGATATTTTCGCACCTTCGAGAAGGCACCTATTGAAGGTCTTGAGACCTTTCCTTCTTTTTCCTTCTCCTTGGCATTGATGTCGTAGTCCGCCGGAGCCGAGAATTCGATCAGGAATGTAGTTCATTTCTCGAAATCTTGGAGAACGATGTCAGGCCTCGAGTGTCCAACAGAGACTGCTGTCCGAAAATCGCAGTCCCAAAAAATTTGGCATTTCTCGTTTTGGACAATGGACGATATCTCCCTCGAAGCGTACGTCATGGCAGGGTCGGGCCCAACGCCGTAAGAGCGAAAATGATGGTAATAAAGCACTCTTAGGACCGCATTATGTCTGTAGAGGTACGCCGTTTCCGCGTGAGTAGGACACCCGGATAGTATATGTTCTAGGTACTCAGTGTGTGCATGACACCGTTCTGGCATGCGAAAATGAAACCCTCCGTACCTGACTTGAGCCCTAATGATCTGAGGCAAGCAAAAGTTTGCTCCTTCGACAAGGACTGTTTTTCTACATTTCTTTGAAAGTTTCCGTGCATTTTCTTGTTGAGCACCTGTTGGCGGAATTTTTCAACCTCTGCTTTATTTACTTCGGCTTTTAGTAGTGAATCATCTAGATGGAGTAATCCACTTTCCACACTTCTCATATTAAAGTTCAGCCCAAGGGTCTCGGTCGCCGGCCCCGCGGCTTTATAAAGGAACGCTCCTTCACCAATCATCTCGTGGTTCCTGACCATTTTTAGGAGAGGATCTCTGCCATTTGCAAGGATGTAAGCTGTACTTAGAACAATTCGGTTGCGCAGAGATTGGAGATTTAGAAGTCCGCCTCCGCCTTGACGACGTGAGATTTATAATCGCGGGATGGACGAATTGACATGCAAGCTCGTATGCATATGCATGATCTGACGTTTGGGTGATATCAAGGGCCGTAAGCTCGTTCTTCGTCCATCGAACCACCCGAAACGAATAGAGTAAAACCGGGACTGCAAGAATGTTAGTCGCAGATACGTTGTTCCACGCCGACAGATTTGAAGACCAAATTTCTCGAAGAAAATGCATAGATCTTCAGGTCATCCATATAAAATACATGAGTGACCTTATGCTCGCGATGATTAGTGTCGCCAAATTTTCTGGAACTACGATTTTCAGACGGCAGTCTCCGTTGCACTCTCAAAGCCTGAGATTGTTCTCCAAGACTTCGAGAAACGAACTATATTCTTGATCGAATTCTCGGCTCCGTCCGAATACAACATCACTGCCAAGGAGAAAGAAAAGAAGGAGAGGTATCAAGACCTTAAAAAGGAACTGCAACGACTGTACCCAAAATATTCGGTACAAGTAATTGTCCTTGTGATAGGTGCTCTCGGAGGTGCGAAACTATCACTGATTCGCAACCTGTGACCGCCCATCTCACGGTTGTGAGACGTGGCCATAATTTTGATTTACCGCTGTTCTACTGAGAGCCGGTGTCATTTTTAGATGGAAGTTGCTCTCAGTGGGACCCTGCGGTGGTTGTTTAACTAGTTTCTAAATATATACATATAATTAAGTTTGTCATAAGGACAACCGCAGGATTTCGCTGGGAGCAGGTGCTAATCTGAAAAATTGCACCCGCTCCCAGCGAAATCGCGGTAAAATTTCAGCTGTAACAACGTCTCACGACGATTGGGTCTGGCAATCATTTACAGTTGGTTTTCACATTTATGCATAAAGCTGATTCTCCTTAAAGTAGAATATTCCGTTTTTAAGAGTGGTTTTTCGCGATTGAAAAAAAAAGACGGTGATGGAGGAGTTATGATCCCAGATTCAGCTTCAGCGCATGGAATTACATATGGATTGGGTCTTGCAGTCCTTTTGGGGCAGTGGTAGCGGGTGGGGAATGGCCGGCGATAGAGCAATTCTGGCCCCAGATTTGGAGTCAGCTCATCAAATTATTTATATATTGGGCCCCGCAATAATTTTCAGACGCTTTCCTAATGCTGATCCATCCAACAGTGGAGGGGAGTCGGTGAAAGAGATATGGCAGGATTTAAAAGAGAAAGTGAAAGGTTGCGTGCAAATGAAGGTATTCAAAAAGAAGAAGAAAGGAATGGTAAAGTCGTGGTGGTATAGGGAATGTAAAAAGATGAAAAGGAAGGTGAAGAGGAAGTACAAGAAGTGAAAAGAGGGTACAGATAAAAGGGAGGAGTACGTAGAAAGGAGGAAGGAGTTCATTTTAACGTGCAAGAAAAAAGAACAGGAAAAGGAGAAAGATCTGGAAGAGGAGTAAGGAAATTTTCTGACAGGGGGATGTCTGGAAGATAATAAATATACTTAAAAAGCGTAGAGTGGGGATAAGTGAGAAGATAGGGAGTGAGGAGTGGAGGGAGTTTTTTAAAGAATCATTTCAGGGCTCAGATTCAAGGAAGAGGGATGGTGGGAGTAGAAGAACGCGAGAGGCAGAGATAAAGGAGTTGGATGATGTGGAGATAGAGCAACAGATAAGGAAGTTAAAAAGGTCAAAAGCAGCAGGGCTGGATGGGGTAGACAACGAAGCATGGCTGTTTAGTACACAAGAGGTTAGGGGGAGGCTGAAGGAGGTAGTTAAGAATGTATGGAGGGGGGGAAATTATAGAGGGATTACGCTAATGAATACGGCGTATAAAGTATACGCGATGGTGGTGGTGGAGAGGCTGCGTAAGGATGTCGAGGGGAAAGGAATATTGCCGGAGACGCAAGCGGGCTTTAGGGCGGGTAGGAGTGCTATCGACAATATTTTTGTTCTGCAGCACGTGGTGGATAGAGAATTAGCGAAGAAGGGTTCGAGAGTGTACGCGCTTTTCGTGGATCTCAAAGGCGCGATTCCTTCGGTGGATAGGGGAAGGTCATGGGAGGCGATGGTGGATAGGGGAGTGGAGAGAGGCCTGATCGAGAGAGTTAGGGAGATATATGAAGAGACCAAAGATAAAGTCAGAGGAGGCGAGTGTATTCGGAGGGATTCTGGATGGATAGCAGGTTAAGGCAAGGGTGTCCGCGTAGCCCAATGCTTTTTGCTATTTTAATTGCGGATATGGAAAGTAAGCTGGAGGCCGGGGTGTTAGGAGGATTCAGAATAGGAGGGGTTAGAATTTGGTCACTAGCGTATGCAGATGACATGGTGTTGCTGTCAAGAAGCGAGGAGGCCTTAAAGAAGATAATGAAGAGGTTGAGAAGATACCTGATTAAGAGCAGGTGAGAGCTGAATGCGGAAAAGTCAAAGGTCATGGTGTTCAGAAAAGGAGGAGGGAGGGATGGGAGTGGAAGTGGAAGGGAGAGGCGGTGCATGAGGTGAAAGTGTTTGTGTGCCTGGGCTTCGTGTTTCGGAGTAATGGGGGAGTGGATGGTCACATAAAAGAGAGAGTGAGGAGGGCAAATGTGGTGATGAGGCAGGTGTGGGGGCTGGGAAAGAAGTTATTCGCAGATGGTTTTGAAAGGAGAATGAAATTGTTTGACACGCCAGTGATGAGTGTGCTATTGTATGGAGTAGAGGTATGGGGTGGCAGGAAAGTGAAGAGGTAAATAGGACACAGGAGAGGTATGTAAAGTAGACATTGTGGTTGGCAAGGAACACGCCTAATTATATTGTCAGGAGGGAGTCGTGGAGAACGAGTGTAGGGATTCTGGCGGGGAGTCGGGCCTGTAAATATGAGGAGAAATTTTTGAAAGAGGGGGTAAGTAAGCTGGTTAGAGAGTCTTGGTAGGAGAAGGAGAACAGGGAGGGGGTGGGAGGCTGGAGGCTGAAAGGGAAAGGTATTTTAGAATGAATGAACTATAGATGGATGAAGTGAGAAGGATGCACGAGGAAGGAAGGAAGGTATATGAGTTGGTTAAGAAAAACGGCATGGAGAGGGAGAAGACGGCAGGGGAAGAGAGAATAAGAGAGTCAATGTTTAACGGGAACTATGTGTGGATTATGCCAAGGGCGAGAGCGCTATATTTTTGTAAGAATGGAGAGAAAGGAAGTCAGGAGCTTATAGGTAGGATGAGATGTGGGTGCATGGATGATTTTAATAGGTTCTGGCTCTCTAGGGAGAAGAGGATGTATGAACTGTGAGGGAGGGGTATGTAAGAGTGAAGCACCGGTTGGAGGAGTGCGTAGAGGTGGAAAGGAGCGGAATAATCAAGGAGGTATTGATGCATGAAAGGGGAATACGAGGGTAGTAGCATGCGTGAAGGGAGTGTTGGGTAGGATGAAGAAGAAGAGAAGGAAGGAGGAAGAGGAATGGAGAAGGAAAGATTGTTACTAAGAGAGGAAGTTGATATAAGTAGTATGTAAATATTGTAAATAGTAGATAAGCATTAGGTGGAAAAGAGTGAAATGAGCATGGTGGTATTGGTGCATGAAAGGGGGGACAAAAGGGCAGTAGCATGGGTGAAGGGAGTGTTGGGTAGGTTGCAGAAGAAGAGAAGGAAGGAGGAATGGAGAAGGAAAGATTGTAAATAGGAGAGGAAGTAGATATAAGTAGTATGTAAATATTGTAAATAGTTGATAAGCATTAGGTAGTAGACGCGGAAGCGAGATAGCAGGGACATGGGAGCGAGGCGAAGCGAGGAAGTCCAGGCGATCAGAGCGTATGATCCTAGAGATAAGGTATGGATGGATGGTAGTTTTAGGGCTTAGTTCGAGGAAAATTATTTAAAAAAAAGGAAAATGTAAGCAAGTCAATTTTTTAAGGCCAACAGGCTGAAGAATAAACGTTAATACTACTATTAAAAATATGCGTGGTCAAAGTTACCCTACTTTTGAAGACTGATTTCTCGGATTGTCACGATTATTTAACAATTAAAAAATAAGATCCCTACAACAAACACTATTTGTCCAAGTATACTGAGAAATTTCAATTCAAACTTTTACTAGATATCAAGTATATTTCGAAACGATCCTGATGAAATGTTTCGTTTGGACGAAAATTCAAATAGAGAATTTTCAAAATTTAAAACTTGATTTTGACTCCTTGCTGATATTTTATCTGAAAGTATTGTTAACAATTATTACTTATGTGGTATGCCTGGATTCGTGAACGAATAAGGTAGATGGGATCTTTGAAGATAATTGAAAATAAAATAAATCTTTAAACATCAACTGGGATTGAAAATATTAACCGGTTATTTTCTATCTGTTTTTGATTTACTCGTAATAATATAACAAGTAATTAATTTCTGATGTTAAACTTTTGTCGATTACTGGTCAAATAATTTTCTGGAGGAACGAGAAAAAATCTGCCACGGCCCGGATTTGAACCGGGAACGCCACTATTCACGAGTGGAGCGTTAACGAATTACGCCACCGAGGCCACGACATAAAGTTACTCGTTTCTCCTATATCCACAGGATGGCGCGTGTCTGCATTTCAGTAACCTGTGAATTTCTAGTGATTAATTATAATCTGAATAAATTCACCGATTCTGTATATAATTTAAAGTATGAAGTAAAAGTAAAAGTATTCTCCAGAAATTTATTTGACCAGTAATCGACGATAATTTAACATCAGAAATTAATTAATTAATTACCCTGGTCGACACAATAACATCATACTTTAAATTATGTACAGATTCGGTGAATTGATTCAGATTAGAATTAATCACTAGAAATTCACAGGTTACTGAGATGCAGACCCGCGTCATCCTTTGGATATAGGGGAAACGAGAAACTTTCTGCTGTGGCCTCGGTGGCGTAAGTGGTTGACGCTCCACTCGTGAATAGTGGCTTTCTCGGTTCAAATCCGGGCCCTGGCAGATTTTTTCTCGTTTCTCGAGAAAATTATTTGACCAGCAATCGACAGAAATTTAACATCAGAAATGAATTAATTAATGACCCTGGTCGACACAATAACATCATACTTGATAATATAACAATGCTAATGCAGTCTACTAAAATAGAATTAATTAATATTGTACAAAATTTACATTTTTCTCCGCTGTTTCTAATCTCAAACTAACTAATCTCCACCCTTTGAGGCGTGTGTATCATATTTCTGTATCTCTCGCACACTTAACTCAGAATTCCCGCGGTTGTCTTCAGCCCCCTTAATGGGAAAGGCTTGAGGGCCTTGCGTGGGAGTCGCGCAGAGAGGGCAGAAAATCGGTAGAGGGAGATGCGCGCGTCGAGCTTCGTTGACGCAGTACTCACGGCTCTCGCCTACACTCGCTTCTGCTATTCTGCTGACGTTACGCACAGTACATTTCGTTGCCGTGAGAGGGCACGTTAGCCTCTCGTATTTCTTACTCTAATGTCTAATATCTAGTTGCTAAATTTTAACATTCTTGCCTACTGAATGAAGAAACGTCGTCTGCGTACGCTACTTTCATAGTGGCGAGTTTAAAGTCAGGAAACTTCCACGACTCTGATGGATGCTTTTTAGCAAAAGATAATGAAAATCGCAGCGTTTCTAACAGCAGTGCTGATTTATTAGAAATGAAGTCAGTCAAATGGAATTTTGACAACAGCTCGGTTTGGTGGTTCCTCTATTCCTTCATAGTTAAGCAGAGCGAAAGCCTTCTTTTCCTTCTCCAAATCTATCATCTCTAGATCGAAGAACGATAACACAGGCCGACAAAATTAGTACCCAAAGACCGAACTAGAAGACTCCAATCGATTTTGAGATCCTAAACACCTATCTGTTGTACAAATTTTCCATGTACCTCAGGATTTCAAGATATCCTGAACTAAAAGTGAAAAGTGGCCATTTTCAGCCATATTTGGAACAATTAGAACTCATTTTTACTTTTCATTTACACTTTTGATCATCCTGAACCGATTCTTTTTCTCCGAGATATGGGCCATATCACGATAAAAAATAATTGTTTCGGGATGATACAAAATGGAAGTGAAAGGTAAAAAAGAGTACTAAACGATGGCGTCAGTAATTTAAAAAAATTGCATAACGGATTATTTTTTACATCAAAATTTATAAGTGATTCCCAAATTTGCGCAGAGCTTGTTTCCATACCATAGCTACAAACAACAAAGTGATTTATTTATGTTCTCGAGTACTTTCACTTCTCGTGCAGTCCTTTGCATGGCCCATCCAACTTGCCCTGATTATATCGCCACGTGTTCGAAGAATTTAACACTCCTTGAACCTGGAGAATTCTACCAAGGCATATTATAACGACCCTCAAAAACCTCTTGTAGTCATCTCTTGGTTTGCATGTCTAGAAATGAAAATTGGGAAACTACAAAACTGAAATACAAAGTCTTATCCTTCATATTAGTTACTGATTATATTTGGCATTATTTCTAAACTAGCCCAACTTTAAAAGTCATGTGCTTCAACAGACCGGGATTACCACCCCTCCCTAAGTGGTGAGGGGTTGAATTTTCCACCCCAACGCTTCTTACATCCTTTCATCCCATTTCATTATTTATAACAAAAAAGCAATTTGTAACCATATTTTGATACAGGTTAAGTTGTAGAGGGAGTCCTTGCGCTAACACGCGAACGTCATACTCCACTATACCGCAGAACAGTTTTCCAGTGTACCATTTATTTTTATTATTCACGTTTATTCAGAATTATCTGAAATCATCAAAAAAGCTATTCAAAAATGTTAACTTGTAAGTTTAAACTTTTTAAACCATGTTATAAACATATAAAAAGAAGAAAGTAGTTACTTCAAAATTACCAGTAGTTTTCTGAAAATGAACGATGACTTACTTTAATAGGTATATAATTTTTATTATGATTATTCTTTCAAAAATTATTAATAATTGTTGATAAAAATTTATATATTATACAATTTCAAATAAATGTATAACTCTAAATTTTCTAAAATAAAAGCTACATTTACGCACTTCATTCACAATATTAAAATTATTTTTATTAAGTATTTTTAAATATCCTTAACATTTCAGTAAATTAATGAATAATTTTCCTCTCGTATACATGTTTAATTAAGGGTTAACTTACTGTGGTTAAATTAAAGAGTTTTATTTATTATTAATTTTTGATGGTATATGAGCAGTAATATTCATTGGAAGAAAAAGCAGTGCTTTGAACTGATGAAGCCAATTAATATTTTTCTGTGATTCAATCAAATTTCCTGTGAATAAAGAATATTTTTTCTGAATCAGTATTAAAGTCGTATAGCTATGGCAGTACGGCTCTACTTACCAACCGAGTAAGGCTCTGATCCATGTTAAGTTTTCGATGGCGGGTATTACCGCCAGTCGGCAATGAAAATTCATACTAGGTTATTTTACCATGTGTCGGTAAACAAGGAGATCGGTAATTTTATATTATCATTGTGTTACCTGTTGGTAAAACTGGGAAGTCGATAATTATTTAGACTCATTTTACCATCGCTCGGTCGGTAAAGCAGTTAGTATATAGACATTAGTCAACAGATAGCGCTACTGCAAACTTAGTCGATACCCAGATAGCAAAGTGCGCTCACGGTGCGACGCACGTGCGCCGCACCACGTGCGGATTTTCTCGCACGACGTGCGCGCAGGGGATGACACAGCTGCGTGCACACATTTAGGATTTTTAGAGGGTACAGAGAATATTTGCATTGATATTTTAAAATAAAGAGCAGGTAATTTATCATAAACGTATTTTTTATTATAGGTGAAAGGAATATTTGTACATTTTAGTTGAGCATTAGCAATTCAGTTTCCGCATGTTCATCTCACATTTTCTGAATGTAAACAGCTGAAACAGTCTCCCTTTTCCAACTCGTTTTGAGGTTAAAAGCAGCAACCCGACCTAAACGAAACAAAATACTTTCGTGATTTTCGTTCTGTTTCTATACTGCCAAAACGTAACTATATCACTTGATTTAGGTTACGTTATTCAAAATACCGAAATTGTAACGAAAAGGAAAAGAAAGATTCGGTACTTTTTGGATAACGTAACGTATAATTTGTCCTAATTTAGAGCCATTCATGCATGTCGCATTTTTGTAAGCACGGTAAACACAGAACACAGAATGATGCAAAACGAGACCCGAGAGGAGACCGCGGGACGAGAAGTCGCGAAGACACGCGTTGCGCGTCGTGCATTTCCGTTGGATCGACGAAGGCTGCTGCGCCATATATGTATTATTCAATGACAGCGCTCTGTTTTTAAGTGCAGCTTTCTTCATTACACTTGGAAATAGTAAAAATACATGCAAGTGCATTAAAAATTAAAGACGCATTTTTTAACTTTATTAACCAATTTTCTGAAAATTGATTTTAAATTTGATTTTAAATTTCAGTCAATATTAAACATGAAATTCAAACTCCAAATGGAAGTTATAAAAATAAAGAAATATTTAAAGTTGAAATGATTCCAACAGTTTCATCTTTTTAAAAAATTGCAATTCAAATTGAAACTTTTTGAAATATTATGTAAATACAAAAAAAAATTTCTGGCTTTTTGGAATTTTTTACGGTTTTTGTTTCTTCTTTTTAACTTTCGGGATGACCATACAAAAATATTTAAAAAAATTCTTCACTCTGTGTAAGCATTTGTAGGCATATTTTTTTTAACTATTTTCATTTACACTTTATTCTTTTACAGTTTTTTATGGTTTTGAAATTTTTTTTGTAATTACACAGCTGTAAGAATGTTACTTGAAGTAAGAATTTTTTAAAATATTTTTTTAATGTTCAAAAAAAGAACCAAAGATAATAGAAAAAAAAAGTTTAAAAAGGTGGAAATTATTTTTTTCTTTTTAAAAAGTTACAGAATAACAAAAAAAAAGTTCTTGTTAATCTTACACCGATCGAGTAAAGGAACATACTATTAAATTACCATTTTCAAATAAATGAAATGCATTGCACATTAAGAAATTTTACAAATGCATTCAATTAATGTTATTCATAAAAATTTCCTAATTTATGCTTACGATGAAATTGGGAGTGTTTCAATTTTTATGAATTAACCATTTTTACAATAATTATAGTTCAAATTATAGTTATAATAATTACTATTATTCAAAATTACGCTTCTCACTTATGTATTCATGCTATAAATAATGCCTTTCACGAAGTGCGACGCACATGCGCCGCATATCGTTCCCATCACGAAGTGCGACTCATATGCCTCGCACGTGCGTGCCCCTTACACAGTGCGGCGCATATGCCTCGCACACTGCAGGCACGGCTTGCCTCGCATTCCGCGCGTGTAACGTGCCCCGCACGTTTGCTATCTGGGTATATCTGCCAAGTCGCTCTGTTCTCAGTTGGTATTAGCATCAGTCGGTAATAAAGATTTATCAGAAGACAGAAATCTACCACAGATTCAGGTTTGGGTGGTATATGAGATGTCTACTTTAACAACATACGTTGCACGCTCGTGGCATGTTATTTGAATTTCCTGCGCTTAGATTTTGTGATTTTTAGTTTCCCGTTTATGTAGGTAACTATCTACTGTATTCACTTGTAAGTGGATGGTGCACGTGTTCATCATTGATCGATTAAGCCGTTTACTCAAGAACAAGATGTGGCCGCAGTTTAGTTAAACGGAAAATTACAAGTGGGTAAATATTTTGTCTACACTCATATCCAAGTACATCACCAAACATCGTAATATTGATATGAAACCTAAAAAAATTAATCCTAAAGATGAGATGTTTTTGAAAAAGGCTATATACACCTAACTGAACAACAGAAATATTAACTGTTGATCCCGTTATGCCTACCAGAGCAGTTACGTATAAACTAAAGGATTATCAGGATCAACCTGTCGCTGGTAGTTGCTATCAACAAAAACTGTTAAAAGTCAAGTATCCAGATGTATTGTAGAAAAAGTTCTCAAAAAACGTGGTAATCAGATTTTTTTAAGTGGCTCGGATTCGACAGTTAACACAATAGTTGGATAGATAATTTAAATATATAATTAAGTTAACGTCAAACTCAATTATTAACACATACATACATCTCTAAAGTGTTTATACAAACGCAACCTTCATCGATTAATCGGCAGTTAACCTTTGCACAGTGTCAAGATGACTTCTACTTGTCGAGGCATCAAAAGTACTCGTGCAAAAAAATAAAGAAGCAATCTGTCTTCTGACATGAATGTGTATGATAAAACTAAAAGGCATGAAAGTATTCCTCTCAAGTTGTCTCTTGATATGCCAAAAGTGATTCAAGATGATATCAAGGTCAAGGATAAAATTGGTGATAGTAATAGTTCAATTCTGGCAGAGATGCGTGAAATATTAAAGCAAATGTGTGGTATCCTCAATACAAATTCAATGCCAAAAAGAATCAAGTTGACATGTCCAAAGGTAAGAAGCCACATCTGTACCAGAATAGATCGTAAGTATGATTCAACTCTCATTGTGGAAAAGAATTTAAGTTTTGAGACTCCGAACAAAGACTCTCCAAGCGAAAAATTTGAGTACAATATTAATGTTATGAAGAAAAAAGAGAAGCATATGGATCAACATGTGGTGAAAGACAAGGAAGAGGATGTTAAGGAGAAACAGGATTTAGATTAGGAAGAGGAGCAGGGGGAAGGAAACATAGATGAGGAGAAGGTATATGAAGAGGAGATAGAAGGAGGAGGAGGAAGAGATTAATGAGGGGAAGATAAATGAGGAGGAGAAGGAGGGAGAGGAGGAGTAGATGCTTGAGGTTCGTTATAGACATAGTACACAGGAGTTGAAAGATTATCAGCAATCCTCTCAAAAACGTTGCATAATGCTTTATACGGATCTGAACGATCTTGTATATGCGCTTTAATTTTATATTAATACTAACTATTCACTTAAAATATTTTTTAAATGAATGTGGTCTATTTATGTAAAACTAGTTTAAGATTACTGTTGATCAAATATTGATATTAAATTAATAAAACTGTGTGCATATTTCATCCTAATTCCCTCTCGTATTAGTTTAAGTTAGTTAAACATAAGTTATATGTTCATTTAATGAGTTTCAGGTATTATACATTAGTTATAAGTTAATCTAATTAGTTATAAGTTACCTTAATTAGTAATTAGCGGTTATGACATAAACTTCATTCTGCTCGTGCGCAAATTATCCTTCACTGAGCGGTAAGACTGGATGTATGCGCCACCCACTTACAAGTGAATTAGGTAGATAGTTACCTGGGGAAGCTTGAAATTCAGAGTCACGAACTTTAAACTCGGGGAATTCAAATAACATGCGGAAGCGTGTGGTATGTTATTGCCACACGCAATAACTATGGAGAGATCCGTAATAGAGATTTCCGACTGCTGATAAATATTCATTACTGAGCGATGGTAATGCAAACTGATTCGAGACCGACTTGGCAGAGATATTGACTAAGTTTATAGTAGACTCATCTATTGACTAATGTCTATGTATTAAACCTCAGTAACCACACCTCTACTCAGCATACGTAGTAACCACACTAGTGCGATGTAGGATTTTAGATATTTGAAATTCAATATATCGGAAGTAACTAATCCAAATTTAATGTATAAGAGGTACTCTTTGGGGTAGAAATAGAAATGTCGTAATGGTGAGAGACCCATAGTGTACGCAGGTAGGAAGTTACAGAAGTAAGAAATTTCACGAGGTGAGAATTCGCACTAGTGTGGTTATTGCGGGTTAAAACTAGAACTGTTTTCCGACTGATGTAAAATAATAACCTTAAAATGGCCGGACAGTATCTCTGTGCTCAAGCTGCCAACTAACCGGAGAATTACTCTAAATATCGGCAGACCGTTTCTCATAGATGACTCTTAATCTGCGAACTCTAGGATGGCGTCAGTGAAGCACACCATGAGATGCAGGCTTTCCTCGTTGAGCTCTTCAATGAGTTAAACAGAAGCAGGGGTAGGTTTCGGTGGTCGTTGTTGCACCTGTTTCTCGATGTTACTTATTTCTACCTCGGATATAACGTGACGCCACCTAACGTATCTTAATTGATCAGCGAGATGTTGTCCGGTCACTCTATGAGCCAGCTCGGGATGAAGACCCACGAAGCGACGAAGTTGTTCGCCCCTCACGGGTCCCCTTGGTACCATTGCCCGACATCTGATCACGTCTCCATTCATTTCCGACGTCCACCTGATCCTTTGTTTGGCCTACCCACCCTGGAGTGGCTGGCGGAATGCAGTCTCAACCTCACATCATGTTCGGTTAAGGGTTCTTCTTGGGAGGAGGTTCTCTTCTATTATTAAACATCTTTGATGTTTAAGGTGGTCTTCAGTCACTGTTTTTAATGCGGGAAATTCGTTACAAATCTTTGGTGGAAGGCCATCCCATCGAGAGAAGTTGATGCGCTGCCGTGGCTTTTCTGTGGAAGTGGTCGGCTGAGGCTTTCAACCGGAACATCATCCGCAGGTACAGCTAATGTTCTGCTGCTTACCAATTCTTGTCGACGTCCTAGCTAGATAGTAGCCCTTTCGGGTATCCCGGTGAGATTCGCCTGTCTATCACGCAGCTCACCACCACCAGCTTGGATGCTGCCACACCCAGCGGTGGCACCAGGGGGGCCCCGACGAACCTTGAGCAGCGACCAGCGATTTTATATACTTCGTAGCTTCTCCATGATTTATGGGTCCCTTTCCCCTTCGTTCTCTGCTTGTCTGGCATGGGAAACCCTGTAAGTAGCAGTGCTACCGCCAACATAGGCATCAAAGTCATGAGAGGAAAGCTCAAGCCCTACCACAGCGTCAACGCGAGGACACCTTCGGTAGATATTATTATTATTATTAATTTCAAACTTTTTCTCGGGTGATCCCGGTTTTTCATCATCAGCCAGGGATTAAGTAAATTGAACGTCTACGTCACTTACTCCTGCTTCTTCTGTCCTAGGAGATAAACAAGACTGGAAAATTTACATGAGATGACATCGCACAACACTGTTCCTTGGAGTCCAGTCTCTAGCCGCGGATGACTTTACGCGGCAGGTGGGAGAGTTGGAGGTGAAACTTTTACCTCTAGATACTTTTTTAGAGCTACCAATCTTTGTAGACTGTTATGAGCAACAGTATTGACGGGCCAAATGAAATGATCTCAGCGGAATAAGCTTTTGCACCCGGTTTGCGATGTCCTAAGCCTGGCGCTGGCAAGCCAGAATCTTGTTAAGTTGGCTAAGAAATGATGCTTTCATACCTCCAAGACAGCCGATTATGAGAACTACAAGATGGACTTTGTAGCCTTGGTACAGCCTGCTCAACCCGAAAAGAAGTGTTTGATATTTCGCCCGTTTTCCTTCCTCCTTTGCCGTGATATTACCATCGGCTGGTGCCGAGAATTCAATCACGTAAATGATCTTGGTCTTCAGATCTTGGAGGACAATATCAGGCTTCGTTGCACTGATACGTTTAGTTAGTTTATTCTCCACAAAGGACTCGAGTTCCCCCTGGGCGTATGGCAAGGCGGGCAATAGATCAACGCCATAGAAAGCCTAAGATGGCAATATAACACTTTTAGAGCCGCATTGTGTCTCTCGATGTACCCGTAACGTGCATAGTTTGAGCATCCACTGAGAACATGCCCAAATGTTTCTGGCTCTTGCTTACACGCTCGGCAGTTAGTATCGCCTACAGGTATATTCATTATCCGCTCGCGGTAAACTAAGGTGTCTATAACGCCGTCTTGACAGGCAAAACGAAATCACTTAGTCTCCGATCTCAATCCAGCAGACTTGAGAAACATGTTGGACAGACTCATCGAGAGCTCTTCTCTGCATATAATGCCGTAGAATTTATCATGAAGTGGCTTGTTAGCGTGTTCTCTTAGTAGGAGCGAATGTTCTGCTTTCTGTACACGACTTTTGAGCACCAAAGGTTTTAGTGATGCTAGGCCATATGTAGTGTCGCTGGAATCAAATGGGAGACCAAGCTTTCTGCGGCAAGGTATATACACGACGCAGCATTGACGACTTCATGTTGATGTACGAGTTGCATAAGAGAATCGATGCTATTCAGAACTGAGCAGGCTGTAGCCAGAACCGTTATTCGATGAAGACACTGCAAGCTCAGCAAACCCCTACCTCCTGTATCTCCAGGGTGGTATATTCGGGGTACGGAAGATCTAGGATGATAACTTCGATGGTTTGTCATCATCTTGCTTGTGCT
>CAKNWW010317366.1:0-11800 GCA_932074435.1 Andricus kollari | reverse complement strand
TAAAATAAAAATCAATGTGTATCATATTCAAATAACATTTAGGAATATTTATAAAAAGTATTAATATTTCTCATTTTTTAAATTAATGTATACAGAGTACAGTTTTTATTTGAAATTTTACGACATTTTGTTGCACTATGTTTGACCCTAGGGTAGAAACAAGGAAAAATATTCTAAAAATATGTTCATTATTTATTAAAATGACACAAAAATTGCCTTAAAAAATTGTATTGTACTTTTAAAATCATGAGATATGTCTTTATAAAATAAATGTTCTTTAATTTATTTTACAATTATTTACAATTAATTTCCAATTACAATTATTTAACAATTAAAATAAAATTGTAAAAAGTAGGTTAGTATTTTCAGACATTAAAGGTCTTGTAAAGTTTTTATACATTAAGAAAGCATATGAGGTCAAGTTTTAATAAGTTTTTTTCTTTTTTCTTAAAATCCCCAAAATTGTGATTATAGCCTAAAATAGCATGAAAAGAAAGGTAATTATCTGAGGTAAGTATACAGTAAAAATGTTGATTAATTTATTAAATTATAAATAATTATCATTTATTATTATTTTGACTTTACAATATTTAAAATCAGTTGAAAAATAAAACATAAATAATGAAAAATGAAACTGCAGAATCGGGTAGTCTAAAACAATTCCGTAAGAATTCCTGAAAAACATAATCATCAAATATCTCGAGACTTCATTACACGCATTTGAAGTCTTTCTTTAAGTTGTCAATTTTTCAAAACCAAAATCAACTCAATCCTCCGAATAGCCGACGAAAGCGAATTAGCGAATCGTAAACTCGTGAAGTCGGGGTCCGGCCTCGGGCGAGCTCGGCTTGGTGGCACGAACGAGCACGAAGTTCGTGCTCGTTCCTCGGGCGAGCTCGGCTCCGTGCTCACCGACGCTACGCTTTGAATGTATTCTCCCACATGGGAAAGTGGTGGGGGCCGAAAATTCCCACGTTCTGGAGCCTCTGGTAATAGCCGACAACTCTATTGTCATTGTCACGTTCTCTCACGTGACGCGCCCGGCAGCTGACGGGCGGGATTTTCCGATCACATGCTAACGCCGTGATCAAAACAAGAGAAGGCCCAGGCAGTCACGTACGCCAGTGAGGCTGCCTTCTCTTTCTCTCTCACTCCATCGCGCACGTAAACACAGAGGAGCTCAACGCGAGCTTCGTTGCCTCCGTGATTTAAATACTTTCAAAATGCATTTAAAACATACTTTCTTTGCAAATGATTTTTCTCGGACATGTAATTTAGGATTAGAATTAATGTTATCCTATTGCCATGTCAAATATCAATGAATAATAATGATATTTTTGATTTTTCTGTTATCTTAAAATATCAGGATTTTGCCAACGTAGGATTAGACCTTAGGACCATAAGACTCTTTCTACAAAATATTATTCAAAAATATTAAGTTCAAGTTTTTTTTTTGTCTACATGAAAATTGTAAAATTACCGTAAATGGCGCGAGGCGCGCGGGCTCGACGGAAGGAAGCACGGAGTACGGTGTCCCCACTGCTCCGTTGCGACTCCAGTTTCGGGGGTCTCGGCCAATCAAGAGGCCAACAGCCGCTTCCTTCTTCACTCAGGCTCTCGCCCCTCTCGCACAAAAATACCGGTGCTTGAGCTTAACTCGGCACTTGCGCTCTGTACAATGACCTGAGTGACTGGGATTGTGTGGTGCTCTGAGCCCCGCATGCATCGAAGGATCTCTTCCTCTCTTCCTCTCATCCCAATACTCCTTCTCTCTCACTCTTTCTTTCTCGTATTGTGGGCCTTCGTGGCCCGGGTACACTCTCTCTTTGTTCCTCTCTCTCTCTCTCTCTCTGTGTGCTGTGGGCTTTCGCGACCCCGGTACCCTCTCTTTGTTTTTCCTTTCTCTCTGTCTCTCCGTGATGTGGGCTTTTGTGGCCCAGGTACCCTCTCTTTTACTTTCATTCTCTCTCTCCTTATTGTTTCGCTCTCTCTTTTCTATTATTGTGGTGCTTTCGTGGCCCCGACACACTCACTCTCTCTCACTCCTACTCTCTTTCTTCTCTTTTGTGTTGTGGTGGTTTCGTGGCCCCAATACGCTCTCTTTTCTCTCTCTTTCTTTTTCTGTGGTGTGGGCTTTCGTGGCCCCGGTACCCTCTCTCGTGCTGTGGGCTTTCGTGGCCTCGGTACTCTCTCTTTTCACCTTCTCCCTCTCTCTGTTGTGGGCTTCCGGGCCCCAACGCTCACTTTCCTCTCTCTCTCTCTCTCTCCCTCTTTTCGTTCCTTTCCCTTTTCCCTCTCCTTCAGGCACATCCAAACCATCCTTATGACTGGAGGACGTAACCGCAAACGTTCCCCTCACTTCCTAGGGAAGCTCCTGCTGCCGCACCTTCTTCTAACGCACCCAGCCTCTCCTCGGCTACTCCCTTTCCTCTTCCTTCCACTTTCGCTCATCCCATCTCGTAAGCTCCCTCGGCGGCCCGCCCTGTGCCTGTCTAGCACCCGCCTCGATTCTGGCCGCCGCTCAAGGACGGACTGCAGGCCTACCGGCAACTCCTCTCTCCGATGAGCTAACAAATTATTTCCAGTCCTGTGTAACGGACGCAGCCAACCGCCTCTCAACCCGGGCGGTAACCCGGCTCGCTAGACTGAAGATACGGAACTCACTCTTCAAACTCTTCTTTCTCATTCTTGATGATTTGCCCCCTCCACCAAAAATAAAAAGGGGCTTACATCACTCTCTCTCTCTGCACTCTCTTACTATGCCATCTCCTCAAAACTCATGATAATTCCTCACGAAAAATTTCAAAGTTAATCCATCAACGTTTCATTCCTGCCGTGTGGCCTCACTGCCACACACTTGTTTTTAATTTGAAAAGCCATACAATTATGCATTCATAACAAGTAAAAAATTGTATTGGAGGTCGGCTAGCTTGGCGAATCTGAATTTTGGACGAAATCTTTATCTCAGCTTCCATTCAGAAGAATATACAGCTATTCTTCTAAACGCCTGAAGCGTTTTAGGCATTAATTAAATATACTTTTATAAAATATTAATTATGACCGTAATCTTAAAAATTCATACCATACCACGCTGGAACCACCAGTTCCCGTTAGATCACTGAAGTTAAGCAGTGTTGGGCGCGGTTAGTACTTGGATGGGTGACCGTCTGATACTACTGCGTTGCTGTTGGCGGTCGTGGGTGTGGTGAGCCCACACTTGTAGTTATTTTACTACAAGAAACTATCCACCTAAAAAACACTACCCGAATCGGGTAGTGTCACGCTTACCCCTAGAGGCTCGCCGAAAGGGAAATAGCTTAATGATATACATACATGACCCTGATTCATTCATTCCATTCATTCACTCATGGAGAGTATCACATGGAGAGTATTAACTCTCCATCAGGAGTTGTTTGTAGGCAATTAGGTTGACTTGACTTTGGATGTTAAACCTACATGTTGTTATGGGTGTGTTATGGGCTTGACTCTATCCCTTTTTTTCGGAGCAACTCTCTTTCGGTGTCTATTTTTCAAACATTCAACTTACAAGCATTTCTCGAAATTCCGCATCTATTTTTTAAATAATAAATCATCTTATCTTGTCTTCTACGAGCAGTCTGAAAATGAGGTTCAAGCATTTTTTCGTAATAATCTTTTATGACTACCATATAAATGAATGGTTTGATTGAGCAATTTCTTTTTTGACATGATGAACTTCACTTCCAATTTTCAGAATATCATATAATTTCGAATAATGGTAGAAGAGTTTCAGCCTTAATTTCGACCTTGTCATATTACAACTTGCAGTTATCAAAGTATCACCCTACATAAGCAAACATTTTACTTTATTTAACTGGTCTTTGCTTCACATGTTCCAGCTCGTATTTTTTCGTTCATTCTAGTAGTTTCTTAATTTTTCGTCAAACTCAATCCGATTTACAATGCTTTCAACCATCATTCTTATGCTTTCGCGTTCTACAAGATTTCTGACAGACTGATGTTCTTTATAAATAGTCAATAATTTCAGAATGTTAAGAGTATAAACAACATCTGCATTAGGGCGTATCGAAAAAAATATTGTTTGTACGAAGTTCTAATAGCAATAAAAACTTTCTTTTGGGAGTCAAAAACAGTCTCCTAAAGTTTCATAAAAAAAATTCCTTCTCTCTCCACATCGTAGATATAGCTAAAAATTACAAATAACGAAGCACTTCTTCAAATTTGAACAGCAAAAAATTTTTTTTTGAGATATAAATTATCAATAAAAATAGTTCAAAGCAATTCGATTAATACCAGTGTGACGATAATTCCATTAAAATAGTTTTTATCCTCCCTAATTGACTTTGTATTGACTATGAATTACAAGAACATATTTAAAAGTGGCATATTGCTCTTTATTTGACAATAAAATTAACTTTCGGTACATAAATTATCAAAAAAAAACGGTTCGAAGCAAGTATATTTGTAACAACATAGCAAAAATGATTCAAATATTTTTTACCCCACCTAAGTGACCTTGAAATTTTAAAATATTGAAAAAATCGATTTTTTCGTTATTTTCTTAGAGTTACGGCAATTTTTTCGACTATTTGATCATGAAATGTCTGATATACGTTAAGAAGAATGTATTTTCAATATGTTACACCAATAACATATGCAGAATGTCGATATTTAAATAATTTTTATTCATTTTGGTTTACAATAAAATATCTAAAAGTGATATATTGCTCTTTATTTCACAACAATATTCATTTGTTTTTTCAAAATTAATTAGTTTTCGAACTATTTTTTCTGATAATTTATGTACTGAAAATTAATTTAATTGTCAAATAAAGAGCAATATATCACATTATATGGTCACATAGTCCAGAAGTTTACCGTAACTCTAAGAAAATACCGAAAAAGTCGACTTTTTTTGATTTTTTAAAATTTTAAAGTCAATTAGGGAGGGTAAAAAGTATTTGAATGGAATTATCGCTATACAGTTATAAATCGAGTTGCCTCGAAGTATTTTTATTGATAATTTAAATCTTTAAAAAAATCGTTTGCTGTTCAAATTTGAAGAAGTGCTCCGTTTTTTGTGATTTTTAGCTATATCTACGATGCGGAGACAGAAGGAATTTTTTTTATGAAACTTTAGGGGAGTTTTTTTGACTCCCAAAAGAAAGTTTTCATTGCTATTAGAACTTCGCGCAAACAACTTTTTCTTCGATACGCCCTAATCTGCATTATGTTGAATGACAGGAACTTTCACTGTTAAATAAAAATACGTAATAGTAAACAATAATAATACATGAAGTATTAAAGATATAGTAACAAATATTAGTGGATATAATTATGCAAAAAAAAATATAAATCGATTAATTCATTATTTAATAATTATAAATGCTTTACATTTTTAAATAAATAACATAAAATTATTATTCGTATTATTTTGTAAAATTATATTTTATTGAGACAATCAACATCAAAATAATAAATAAATTGTAACATATAGTCATTAAACGTGTGTCTTAGTACTTTATCGTTGGCTTAGAAGCAGCATGATACATCTCATTTTTTCGCATTTTGGGGTTTTAACTTTTCTAGATTCAAAATTTAATTTTGAATCTAGAAAGGTTAAATCCGCAAAATTCAAAAAAATGATATGCGTCATGCTGCTTCTAAGCCGACGATATAGTTGGTTTCTTCTAATTGCCTGAAACGCGTCAAGCGTTTAGAAGAAAAGCTGAGTAGTCTTCTGGCTTCCTAAATAAACCAGGTGCTTGGACGCACGATAAATATTTCGTCCCAGATTCTATTGAACGCCAACAGTCGGTTGAAAGCTTAGGCAGTCGACCGACTACCTAAAACACCAAAATGCCTACGACATACACTTTGAAAACGAATTCAGTACGATAGTTTTTTTTAGATATCGATTGATTTCATCGTTGTTCTTCTTCATTAAGGACTGTGATTTGAAAGATTATTATTTCAAACAATGAAGTACATAATATAGTTTATTATATTTCATATTTATAAATATTAATACCTAATTAACAATAATTTAACGTTATACTATAAAATATCGCTTACAATAGAAAAAATATATTTATTTACTCATATAAGTTTTAACAGAAGCATTACATTTTTATTTAAAATGACACTGTTTAGTATTCAAACGCAAATCATATATAAATTCAGTAAGCAATCACAGACATATCGAGTGCTTCAAATAATGTAATCCAATCGCCGCTAATACTTTTGTGTGCACTGAGAAGTCTATAAAGAAGTTAATTTTACCTAAAATATCGAGAAAAGCCGCCTGATTAAGAATAGCTTTATGAAAAATTAAATTCGCACAAAATTTCAATTTCAAGATAGGGTACTATCTCGTCACACTACCAGGGTTAATTTCTGTTGCAGGCAAATGGTACCCTGCAATTAGCGCTAGATTGACACTTTGTTTTTTCTGTGTTCCAGATAGATATCTCAACACTTATTTGACTGGAATTTTTCGACAATACCTTCATTGCCTTTCAGGATACATGCTCTACACTGTAACAAGAAATTTTCAAATCTAGGTAAAACTTTCGTTTATATACGAATGTTAAAAATTACCTTTCCTGACGTCTATACGAGTATACCAAAGTTTTGAACTCTACCGGAAAATTTCTTTTTCCAGTGTGAAGTTTCCTGAAAAGCAATTTACATTTTTTTTCGTAAAAAAAATGTTTAACCTTTTTAGGGGCACATTTTTCTGTTCAACTAATTCCTGCTATTAATGGTAACTTACAAGTTTTCGAGGTCGCTGATCACGATTCTGGCATCAGAATTTCAAAATTCAAAATGGCGGATCCAATATGGCGAATATGTGACTCTAATGTTGAATTTTTCGAACAATTTGCACAAAACACGTTGTATGAGGGTTTTTGGAGTCGTAGATTGCAAATTTGATGTCAAAATTTAAATTGCAAAATGGCGGATACAAGATGGCGACTATTTTACTCTAATTTTGAAGTTTTCGAACAATTGGCACAAGACTTGCTGTATGGGTATTGTTTGGACTGTCCCCACTCCAATGCCGGGCAGGCTGTATTGAATCCGCCTTCTTGAATTTTGCAATTCTGACATCAGATTTATAATCAGCGACCTGAAAAACCCCCATACACTAGCTTTCATAGCAATTGCAAAAAATTGCGAATTTGCACTAATATAACCGTAATTTTTAATCCGCCATTTCTAATTTTTCAGTTTTGACATTATATTCTCAATCAGTGGCCCCAAAAACATTTATTTTTTTTTACGATTTAATAATCGATCACAAATACGGTACATTACATGCACTTATGCCGAAAATTCATCAAAAAGCGTAATTTTTTATGAATTCATAAAATGAAACGAAAAAAACTTGCCTGCCGAAAATTCTGCAAAAAATATATGTTACAGTTCTACGTGTTATCTAACTGGAAAAAATTTGTCACAGCTATAGGACTAGTTCTTTATAAACAGCTGACTTTATTCGAAAAAAAGAGATTTTTTTCGATTTCAATTATTTATAACAAATTGTTTATTTACAATTTTACACAGTTTTTCATGATAATTACTTTACATGAACCCTTAGGAGTCTAAAATCAAATACTTGTGCACTAAACAAGATGAAATGTATCAGAAATGTTTGAAAAACTGCTCTTCCCTTTAACCCTGAAAGGGTTAAAGGAAAAAAATCTTGTCTCGGTCTAAAAATGCAATGAATATTCCATACATTTTTTAAATATTGAAATGTGTTTATTGCTTGTATAATATTACTTATGTTATGAATATGGCAAAGAGTAAATTTGTTTGCAAAATTGATATAAGGCGTTTTGAAAATGTGCTTTTCATTTATTCAAGAGAATATGGTCCTGAAAAACACGGATGATATATTGCTTCCTAAGATTGAAAAACATGCAGGTGTTCAATTGTAAATTAAGATTTTTGTATTATAAAATGTTTTGCAATACGCAATTCTCACTCCACACATAAAATTACTGCGTAATATAGTTGATAAGAAGAAAGGCTGATTTATTATTTCCGCTGTCTATATTTTTCCAAGGCGCAAATCACTCAGAGATCAAACAATATTCGTATATAGTCTAATCTAAATCCTTCTAGAACTTTCACGAAAAAGAGAGAAATATATTAGTTGGCAAGGATAGAAAATTAATCATGGATATAAAACGTATAGAAAACGCTTTTTAACTCTCATGTTGATTATTATTTCTGTATAATATACTATTATTGAAAAATAGCACATTATTCTATTGGTCAGATATTTTAAAGATATATCAATGCAACATACGTCAGAAGAACATCGCTCGATGCGTTTAGTTCCCGATGTTTTATATGTATACTGCAAACATTTTGGACGCTTGAGATAAAGTAGCATGCATTTTATCTTACTGAAGGTTTTATGCCCCGTTGTTTTCAGCACATTCCATCTTTTATTTAGAAATAACAGTTTACAGGTGGTTGCCAAAAATTTGACCGTGTTAGAAAAATAGATTTTCGAAGACAATTCAATTTCAAAGATCTTTTAAGATTGTATGTAGAACAGATAAAAATATCTAAACATATGGGAAAAATGACAATTTTTAACTCAACATAATTGATATCTATACGTTTAAAATATTTAAAAAATGGTGTGAATAATATTTAGAAATTTTTTGTTTTAAATTTGCGGTTTGGGTTTGGTGCTCGAGAAGACATTTTGCGTACTTTTACATTCTCATCCTAATGAGAAAGAACGAGTTCGTTAACCAGCAAATTATGGATAAAAATTCAAAAACTGAGCACATTTTCAAAATTTTTGAGACCACTTTTTTCAAGATTTCAAAATTCTATGCACGGTTATTATTAGCACTCAAAAAGACAAACAATTTATCCCCATTAAATTTTTCGATAAAAAGAAAATTATCAGAGTTATCGCATTTGAAAATCCAAAAAATCGAACGAAAATTAACATTTTAGGCTGAACAACGCACGATATAAAAAAATGTGAATAAAATAAAAACGTTTCTTTTTGAGAGCCCTATAAGAATATTATAACAACTTTTTGAATTTTTTTGAAAAATCGAAAATTCAAATTTTGATCGCATGATAAACAATTAAAAATTAAAAATTCCATTTTGTGGTCAAACTATGCAAGATAGAAAAAAATATAAGCAGACAAAAATTATGTATCCAAAAAGGATCTACAAATTTGTTCTTGATCAATTTTTGATAGGACGTGTAGTTTTCGCTTTATTCGTGAAAAACTTCGTTAAAAATAAGGAAATTTAATTTTTGGACAAACGGCACAAGCTATGAGAAGAAATGAATGGACAGAAAATGCTCATCCAAAAAACAGCTACAAATTTTTCATCAACAATTTTTCGATAGGACGCTTAGTTTTTGTTTTTATCGCAAAAACTAATATTAAAAATAAAAGAATTTGATGTTTTGGAAAACGACACAAGGGAAGAAAAAAAAAAGGCAAACTTGTTCACACAAGGAGGATATACAAATTTGTTATTTATAATTTTTAGAAAGTGCGAGTAGTTTTTTTCAATCGTAAAAAATAAAAATTAAAAAATTAAATTTTTGGTAAAACGACACAAGAGACGAAAAAAACTGAATAGACAAAAGTTGTTTAACCAAAAAAGATCTACAAATTTGTTATAAACTCTTGTTATAAAAATGAATTAAAAATAAACAATTTACTTTTTGGAAAAACGACACAAGCTACAATAACTTTTTATTTAACAAATTTTTTCGCCTAAATTATATCTACAAATTTGCTTAGAACCACTTTGCATCAGTATGCGTGTTTTTAGTTTAAATCATAAAAAATAACGTTAAAAATAAAGAAATTACATTTATGGAGAAATGACACAAGTTGCAACAAAATGTATAATAACAATACTTTTTGTATAGGATGCACACTTTTATATATATATAAAAACAAGACAATAAAATTACATTGCTCTTTGCGAGTAAGACCACTCCGACTAGTTCCATGCCCCTCATTTCGTTCGAATGCTTACCAATTAATTATTCCTTAAATTGTTTTTAACCAAAATTGAAAAAGTTTTCTGTGTTGTTCATGAAAAAAACAAGGGGGAATTCTGGCTGCACATAAAAGCGTACAACAATATTGGAATAGAAAGCAGTTTTAGCGTTCTTAGAGACGAAAACATAATTTATTCCAAGATTTCATGAATTATATGAAATTCCGTATTAAGTGGAAAAAATCGTAGTTTAGAAATTGAAAATTCAATTGAAGCACAACGAGTTTCCCTTGTTTTTTGTGGCACTACTCAGAAGGAGCGAAACTATACTCGAAGGACAGAAACGCGGAGCTAGAGTGGGGGCATAGCTCGACCGCAGCAGTTACTCCCCTACTCCCCCGATACGGTATTACTCGGAAAGAGCACTGTACGCATGTTTCAATACCAATGCATATTATGAATTGTGATGATATACATTTATTGAAATGATAGATTTTTCAGGGTAGCTAAGAATAAAAATTAGTGCAAAATAAGGAGCAAATATTGAAGTAATCATGAAACATGAAATTTGTACATTATTTCGCAAAATCTTAATAAGCAGTACTAGCTTGAGATACAGAAATAAATATGATATACATTTAATATAGTAATGCTGAGCATAATGTAGAAATGTTCAGAATATGGACAAAATCGAGTGCGAAGCACGAGATTCTTGATGAGAATGTGTTCGTGAAAGTCAAAGGAGCTTTAACAAAAAGAATTTACAATCACCAAATTACAGTTGTCGATGTTTAAATGGTCTGTGCACAAATATGGGGGAAATACGAGGACCGAGCGCGTAGCGCGAGGTAAATACATCATCGACCGCGAAGCGCGAGATAAATATATTATCGAGCGCGAAGCGCGAGAACCAACAGTCGCGCGCCCTAGACGCGCTCAAACTTGCGAGCGAAACGAGCCGCGCGCGATTAGAATGTGCCCGCGCAGCATGCAGATTTATATATATATATATATTATTCAAAGTAAAAGTAGAAAATGACTGAGACTGAAGTGGTCAACTTTTTTGACAATCAAACTTTCATATTATGCGTTATTGATTCAAACTAAATTAAAGAAAAGAACCCTAATGATAATGTGTATTGCCAACGAAAATACCGCCTGTAGCTTCTTATTTGAATGAGGTCAAAAGCCCTCAAAATAGCAAAAGTAAAATAGCAAAAGTAAAATAGCCATAGTAATATTAATATATTAGTGAGGTTCTAGCGCGTTCAGGGTGTCTAGCGACATTAAAAATCTTGAAAACCGGGAAGTCTATTGAATTTTTTGCGAGATCCTTGAATTAATTTTTTATTTCTTTTGCATCAGTTATTTTATTAAAATTCTAGAAGCAATTTAAATCTTTTAGTCTATCATGAAAGAAACATCTCGCTTAGAAGAAATCTTGGTACTGAAAAGTTTTCCATTTATCAAGATATAATTTATCTTTCACTCATTAAATAATAAATTTAATATTGTGAATAATTCTATAAGTTTTTTATTTCGGTACCACTAATACAGAATGTTGGCCAAATAACGGATTTTTCAAGGGTTTCACCACTCGGTTCTTGAGTTTACACAAGATTACAAAACAGTACTAAAGATTTTAAAAGGTTTCAAAATATTTCAAAGATTCAAAAATATTTCAATGGATTTTGAATATTTTACAAAGATTTCACGGACTTCAACTGATTTAAAAAGGCATGTCTACCAAATTTCAAAGATTTGGAAAAGGGTACAGTGCAACATATTTCAAA
>CAKNWW010317351.1:0-10466 GCA_932074435.1 Andricus kollari | reverse complement strand
AGACTTAATTGCTGGAATTTTGCCATTGAATCTTGATTAATTATGCTCTGTAAAAAAATGTGAAGTTTCTTAAACATAGAATTATGAATGAATATGTTGTAGATAGCTGACCAGCCCCTAATGTGGGCCAGATTGGCCTTTTCAGTCTAAATGGTCTAGAAAACGTCGGATCTGGATCAGATCCAATATTAGGCATAAATATAAATAATAAAAAATATAGATTCTAAAATGAATGGAAATAAAATTGAGCAAGATTAGTTTCCAAACATTAAGGTCTTTGTTTGGGAAGGTTATATAATTTTTAACATTTTTGTTCAACTAGATATAATGATTTCTTTGTGGCTCTACATTGAAAGAAATGGATATGGCCTGTTTTCGAATTTCAAAGAAAAAAATCCAAACATTTACTATTTAGTTCTCAATATTCAGTTTTTTCACTGAAGCCAGCTAGGAGGATGACCGCGTTATTGCTGAAAATCTCTCAAAAAACGACGATATTCTGCTGGCATTCGTATAAAACCGCGCGGGACCCTAGCCTTGTCTCGCGGCAATTCAAAGTATCGCTGAAGAACTGCTACTTACATATTGCCATTTCCATATAATATAAAACAGCGGGGTTGTGCGGGCACTTCCTCATCAACCTTCAAACGGCACACTTCCACCCAGCCGTAAACGGCACACTGGTACGAATTGTTTTTTATTTCAATGTTAATAATTAATATTTTACATATTGAACATATAATAAACATCTAGCATATATAACGCATATTTCACATATATATTTATTATAGTGGGGATGAGCTGCTGCAGCTGTGCCTGCGTAAATTCCAGCAAAATAAAAAAATTTCCGGTGCGAATTCACACTAGTGTGCCGTTTGAGGGTTAATATCAGTTGTATCTCTGAGTTCTTGGACATTTGAAAATAAACCATCGCCATTAGGCATGACTACAAAAACGCTTTCTACTCCAATCCCTATTTTACTGAATTCAAAAATGCAAGGAGGAATTGGACGGCCAGACATGTATGTAAGCGGTCCAGAAAAAACTTGTCCATCTTTGTTTTGTACAAAAACACGGGTATTTGGAGGAAAACGAGTAGGTAGGTCTGGTGTGCCTGCTGAACTTTGTCTTGGTGAACTTGGTTCTCTCATCATTGAACCTAATTGTGCAAGCAAAAAATTAATACATATGGAAATTTGTTATGCAATAATGTGGGGCACGAAATTTAATATAAAACCACAATTCATATCTTACTAACTTCATACAGAACAAACAATTCTCCCCCGGACGAACATGCCCTTGTCTACTTAAATATCCGCCAATAAGGCGGGATAAAATTGAAGTTTTTTTAAATCTTTTACTACATTATAAATAATTTTGATGCAAAATTCGGAATCAGTGATAAAAAAATAAACTCTCTGTATCCTACTTTACTGAAATGTGCTTAGCTCTATCCTCGCGCTCCTGTCTTTTGCGTACTCCCACCCATACAAAATTTTGACGTTAGATAGATTTGACACCATTGTAAAAGAATGAAATTATATTTTCATCAGCTGGCCGAATAAAATATACAATTGCTTTATACTAGCTGCAGTGTTTCTCTGTGGTTTTAGGATAACTAAGCACTAGTTTTTTCATTGATAAAAAAACCTTAATTCATCAAATCCATTACTCTGATGAGAGTATTGTGTTTAACATGATATATTGGGGAGCCTAGTTTCTTTTTTACCCCACCATCGATGGACTGGGTTACAGTTAAGTGCATGATGGGGGGACCTACAGCTGAAGGTGGAATCCCAACCACCAGAACCTCAGTAAATGTATATAGAAAAATGTTCAGAAGTACCAGCTCCGGGACTCAACCCCGCACATTCTACGTAAAATCCGGGCACTTAAACCTGCGTTTCCCACGTGGGGTCTAGGCGGACCCCAGGCGCACTAATTTTCTTATGACAGGCGCAATTTTGCATCGCGTTGCCTGGCGCGTTGAGTATCTTTTCTTTCAATAGTTCTGAATACGTCAGTAAGAGCGCTTTAATCTCTGAGGTATATAATCCCTTTTTTCTTAATGTTTTTGTTGCGAAACGTGATTAGGGTCCACTCGGACCCCACGTTGCTATTATTAGTAGTATATAGTCTTGTCAAGTTGATGCCTCAAGACTGAGTTTGCAATACAAATTTGCGGAGTTTTCTCATATTTAAAGTCTAGTGTTTGTTTGTTCCAGTTTATATTTTTGAAGTGTGATTTTGTTAGTCAGTAGTATAAGGAGGTTGTCTTTTGTATCTGATAAGGTTCAAACTTTATTATAAAGTCTCTACTTGAATCATGTGGACCCCACTTGGGGGTCGGTGTCCCTCACTTGCACGTGGGGGACTTAGAGTTAACCACCTGCGCCACGACATTAGTATTATTATTAGTATTATAAATATCATTACAATACTTCACACTTACTTGTAAAATTAAGAAAACCTAAGCAGGAAAAGAGTAAAATGACGATCTTCATCTTTTCTGAATGGAGACAACGATCGAGAACTGAAATATTGACTATTTCGTTAGTGATTTCGGTTACTTATCAATTAGTAATCTTTTTTTGTGGATTGTTTGCGATAGAAAATAGTAGACGTAAAGTGAAGAATTCAATGAATGTCAGGTGTTTTGTTGTGCTTTATGTAATTTCGTGGTGCTTTAATGGAATTGTATTAACAAAATGTTAGAAAAATTAGATGCGTAATCAATTTTTATTTTCGCATTTTAAAGCAATGCGTTGTAAAGATATTATATTGGTGAAGCTGGCGTTGTATAATTTTAAATTACTCAATACTGTCTGATTGTTTTTATAAAACTGAAAAAGTTAGCCACTAATAAATCATTGAATATTTCGAATAAACGGATTAGTATAATTCCGCTAGTAATTATTGAATTTTACTTATTTAGATTTAGGAACCGGGGAACGTCATGTCGGAAAATAATAATAAAAAATAAAAAAAAGAACGTTGCGCGCTGACGGATATTGTATACTGTATATTGTACGGGTAGAGGTGTGTGTGATACCGAATGCACTGTCCACCGACACCCTGGAGGTCCCCTCGAAGGCAACCTACAGGTCCCCGACGAAGTATGATGTATATGGGTAGGGGTGTGTGTGATGTCACATGCACTCTCAATCGACACCCTGCAGGTCCCCTCGGAGGCAACCTACACGTCCCCGACGAAGTGTGATGTGTACGGGTAGGGGTGAGTGTGATGACACATGCACTTTTAATCGGCACCCTAGAGGTCCCCTCGAACGCAACCTATAACTCCCCGACGAAGTGTAATGTGGGTTGGTGGGTTTGTCTGTGCTAAAAATAATGATATTAAATTAAGAACTTTTATTTCATACTTTAAAATAGAAGAATTTAAAAAATATTCCTTTCGTATTTATTTATTTTTTTTACTGCTTAAAACCTGAAGGTGAATCAGGATGAGGGAGGGGTTAGTGGGTAGGGCGAAAAAAATAAACATTTATTTCCAATGACTGCGGCGTATCAGGTCTGAAGGCGTGAAGCGACGAAGGCAAGTCGATGCAAACCGTGTGTTGTCCAGGAAAACGGTGCTGGTTTTTCGCTCCTGCTGAGCCTTGTTATGCTTTGTTGCAGAGCCGTGGTGGAGTTGAACAAATAGATGGCTGTCTATGCAGGGATGGGTTTTCAAACTTGCGCGTCGTGTACCCGTAGAGCGACTGATGATTCCGTGGCGCGAGGCCACTTATATTTATGCTTCTACCCGACGGGCAGCGCGCGCCAGTCGGGTAGGACATGGTGGGGGACGGCCGGCGATTGGCCGCTGCATCAGTGCAGGCGAGCTTGTCGTCTCGCGGGCCGCGGTAGTTGGAAATGTCGTGGGGAGGGAAATTTTCGTCCGGCTGTGCTACCACGGGCCTGGTGGTAGGGCCGTTTTTTGAATCGCCGAGTTTGTGGCGCGAGCGAGATTGCGATTCAGAAACTTTGCCTCATGTAAAACAGGCATGACTTACGCGTCAGCAACTGACACCATTCGCTAAGGGGCTATCTAAAGATCACTTTCCAGGGGGCGTTATAGGCTCATAACATGGTGGCGTCTAATAAATTAAAAAAAGTGATACTTATTTTCATGTAATTAGGTGTTTATTCCAGAATTGTACATAATTTTCATATTAAGATTGTTCTATAACTAGATATAAGGATATGCATGTGGACTTACGGTGAAAAAAATGGATATTGCCTTTTATTATAGTATGGAGAAGAAAACCCAAGGTTGTAATATCTATTTCTTAATATCCAATTTCTTACTCAAGCCATTGAGGTGGACGACCGTAGAAACGCTCGAATTCTCCTGTATAACGAACCAAAGTTTCTGGCATTCGTACCATAATGCGTGGGACACTAGGCCTATCAGTTGTGTATTTTTCGTATGGCCTAAGAACAGCTACTAAAATTTTGTTCAAGCGATATAATATAAAGCAGCGAGGTTGCGAAGGCAATTCATCATTAATATCAATATTACGTTCGAGTTTTGTTATATGTGCCATTAAATCCTCGCCATTAGGCATTTCTACAAAGACGCTTTCTACTCCATCCGCTCTGCGTTCTGTAATACTTATCCAGTGAGGGATTTGGCGTTCACCTTTGTATGTTAGCTGTGCAGCGAAAACATCGCCATCTGTGTTTTGTACAAAAATGCGGGTAATTTCAGGAAAACTGATAGGTATGGCTCGTTGGATTCGTGCGGCCCCTCTTGGTGGAATTGGACATCCCCTCGTTGCACCTATTTTTGTAAAAAAAAAAAAAGAATTATGAAGTTTATTCTACACACTGTAAAATGAAACATTGTTTAATACGTAGATATAATTTATTTAGACAAGGAGATTTTGCACAATTCAACGCATATTACACAGAAAACAAGCCCGAGAATGAAGGTAAATTTGTTAACCAGATTTCTTTAAACAACGTTTGTGGTTTCACTTATCAAAAATTGTAATGCAAAACCCGAAATTAAGATTTTGAGCCAAACGATACGAGATTAACAGACTCTGATGAGCCAGTCAGAGTCGAGGCTGCACAGCTCCTGTGATATCAACCAATCAGCCGTTCTTAGACCCCGTTTTTCGCAAGCAGTCCATTGCCGTTTTTATTTTTGCGCAAATGTCAGCATATAAATATAAACCAAGATCATGTTACGCAGTTATTACATCTCTAATCACCGATGGCTACACTCCGCAGGAGCTTACGTTAATGGAAATGCTGACTGACCCGCCAATTCTGCCTAGCTACACCGCAGCGGCGCACTGTTGTAGGTGATAATACCATTATATTATCAAAAGTAGCGGAAGAAGCCTTCGATGTAACCAAATCATTGAAGATCCTAATAATAAGCCAGAAAATACAAATAGGTCTAACAATAATCAGAACCTCGCATAATGGTTCGTCAATGGACCAGGCCAACCTGGAATCAATAAGGTCCAGCTGAATGTAGCTCCTCCACCCTTTGGCGGAGAACAGAACCCAGCCTAGGGAATCCCAGATCTTCCTCATCCAGCTCAGTATCAACCCGGAAACAAGAAATATGCTCCGCTGATCAATCAAGGTCAACAGAAACCTGCACAGCCCAAAAAGGATCTTTCAAAGGGTAATCAACCATTAGCATCCAACCCTTGGGCCAATTTATTGACTATGCCAACGATCCCTTCAGCGTTTGTTACTGCATAGCACATCATGTCCTCAAACGTGAAGCTACTCGATGGTGGAATACTTGCCGAATTGTTTAGTGCGATTTCGACCGCCTTAGAGAATTTTTTTGTAATGCTTTTTTACGATACTGTAGCATCAGATAACTTCATATGCTCCCGTTAATTTTCTGAAGCGGAGCTTAGGAATCGGAAGCATTTCCCTGAACAGTGAAGAAATGAGGAACCCAATAGTCTTGGGTATTCCTTGGAGACATCAATAGGTGGTGATATATAATAATCAACTACAGCGTTATATCTATGTCGAAAAACATATATAATAATCTACATGGAAGTTCATCTCTCACATACGCGCTGGATTTGCCATAAGATTAATTCGGCTACTGCGCGACCAGTGAGGAAACGTCCCTATCCTTATTCTCAAGAAAAGAAGAGAATAATTCAAGAGAAAATCAAAGACATGCTACAACGATAAATCAGCAATTCCTGCGTGTCTCCGTACTGTCTCTTCATCTTTCTTACCAGAATACGTTTATAGAACTATCGAGGATGTTACTCAAGCTCTACCTCGGAATTCAGACGCAATCAAGAAGTTCGGGAATGCAGTTTTTTACCCACATTAGACTTAAAGTATGGATACTGGCAAGTTCCTATAGATCCAAATTCTAAAAATCACACCGCATTCGCCGCTGAAAAAGTTCTTTTTCGCTCGGAATGATGTGCATTGTTTTGGATAACTTTTGACAGCTGATAGCAACCAGACCTCAGAAACCCACATTAGGGCTATTCAAGAAGCAAAGCCTCCAATTAGCAAAAAAAAACTTTCGACTTTTCTTGGACTATTTAGTTGGGTACGCAAATACGTGACAAGGTATCCTGAGATCACAGCTCCTTTTACCAATATACTTCGCAGGAAAGCTGGTGGATGAAATTGTACCCCACAAGCTGATGTGGCCTTCAAATATCTCAAGAAGAAGTTCAAGAAATCTCTGAGCCTTGGGAGTCCCAATTCTGATCTCCCAAATACCCTTCGGACACAAAGAATAAAGTGGGCCTGAGGTCAGTTTTATTCCAGCTCAGAGTTGGTTGAGATAGGTGAGCGAAAGAAAAGCCAAGTTCTCGCCTACAGAACTTCACTGCAAATCAGCGGAAAGATCTTATCTTGTCTTCCCGTCATCTGGTGTGTCAATAATTATAAGGCATATTCACTCAATCGAATTTTTACCATAATCACTAACAAGCACCTGCATCTTGTGTACATTTTGATTATCTTCACGTACCCGAAGAAGAGCTGCAGAGACCTAGGCAACCGCCAAATTGCTGAGAGACGGTAGCAGTTGAACTAATGGGACTTTATCTAATGTCACATCTCGACTTACTCGACGATCTTGTCGAGTATATTGTTCGGAAAACTCATTATTTTTTATCAAAAGATCCAGATAGCCTCTCGCGCGGCTTGCTTTCAAATTCCAATTCATCGCTCCTGTAAATGATGACATTTACTAACCTTAATTTCCAGGCTATTATTCCACCTCACTTAAAAGCCAATATGCAGTAGAAGCTAAGGACGTCTCAGGAGCAGAGAATCTCCTCAGTATCTATGCCTTCCCTCCAGAAATTCACCTGAGGAAAAGTGAGGCCCCGCGCAATGAAAAAATTGTATTGTATTGGATACACAAACAATTAGAGATAATTTTTGCACCCTCAGAACAAAAATTAAAAATTTTCCAAATAAAAGTACATTGAACCTCTCTGTAGTGGGTAAACGTGAAATTTAGAACATTAAGAAATAACGGTATATCCTGATAGAATACCACAACTTTTCAAAATACCCCAGAAATAGATTTCCGAAAAGCCATTTGTGATATAAGCGACCGTGTGGGCAGTTATAGGTACCCTCAGGCTATAGTACCCTCAGCTCGTTAGTGGCGCCAGGTTTCGTCAGCTGTTAGCATGCATCCAAATCAAACAAAAATACTTCACGCGGCCCTGCATGCTTACGTTTAGATACCTGGATTTATGATCAAGGCCACTGGAAGCCATATCCTAAACCGTATTTAAATCCAGATTCCAGTGTACTCTCTATATAAGAAAGCAAATATATTTTTGCTAATTAATCATAATCAGATAGTAAAGTGCTCATCACGCGAGCGCCATACAATTGTAAATACAAGCAAAGTGGAAACAACCCAGATCAAATTGTCAGATATTGTTCTATTTAAAAACTGCATAAATTTAAGATTATTTTATCAATCAATACTTGCCAAATAATATTCCATAACAAAACTAATCATAAATTTGGTTTCTGTTTCAGGTGAGTACTTGAATCCGATCATCCTGGTTTGGGATCAAGTAAGAACAATTATTTATGTTGAGGTTAAGCATAAAATTGACAGCTGATGACGTGTGTGATAAGCTGAAGGCAAATACTGCAGCCAAACATATACCCTTATAGGAAATTTTATTGCGCATCTTCTTTTCCTCTTGTAAAAAGTTGTCACTTTTGTTATTTGCAAAATAAATGCAAAAAAAACACATTTGTTGAGAAACGACGATTTTCAGTGTTTTTTTACTTCAATTCGCTCTAAATCCCAGAGATTTAGATTTTCTGCTTTAAAATTTCAGGAGTTACTCATCAGAATATTAAAAAAAGTGAATAATTTTTTTCTGAACAATTTTATAAACATCGTTTGAATATTTTTAATCGCAAAGTCTTTCAACGTAACTTTCAGGTACAATAAACTCCTAGCAGATGAAATGTTCACTAGGGTCCACATAAGTTTTCTCAAAAGTTTGGACTGAATTGGTCCAGCTGCTGAAAAACTATCATGCTTTAATTAATTCGCTCGGCGTCGTGAATGCAGGCAACAAATCATATTTTATACCAAAAAATATATATTTGTACATGTAATAACTCACGTAAAAGTATAAATTATTATGACATCTCTTTCGGTCAAAATGTATTATTTTCTTTACCTCTTTCTTTTCTTGTTTCTTTGCCTAAAAATAATGTTCAATGATTTATGAGAAAATTTCAAAAACATCGCAGTAAGCATAAGAATAGTGAGATAAATAATGTGCATAAGAAAGAGTACTTATAATATTATAATACATATGAGAATCATTTTTAAAACAGGAAATTTTTGAAGTATTAAATGTGATTATTTATTGTTCAATAAAATGGAACCAGTTTTTTCGAAACCTCGAGGCAGAAAAAGAAGTAAAGACGTGGAAGAATTGAAAAGAAATATTAGAAAAATTCGAAGGAATAAGGTATTTAAAGATTTATATAAAAATTTGGCAAATTCTAAGTCAAAGTTTCCATAAATGTAAAAAACCTCTTTTGATATGAATCAGTCAGAAAACGGTCACTAAATTAACTCATTGAGAATTTTTACTGAAAATCCTTACTTCAGACAAAAAATGTAAAAAAATATTATTTACCTGGGTGAATGTTAGTCATGTATGTTTTTTTAGCAACCTAATTTGATTGAAAGTGCTCATTCTCCAATATTATTAATAAGTTTTCATGTAAGTTAAAAGTATATTACTTGTGGGGTAAAGAGTATGAATCAAATACTGGGAAACGAGTAGAGCCTAAGTCATTTGTTCACGCCCAGTCCTGCTGCAAATTCGGAAAATGTTACGAGAAAATACGGATTGAAGAACAAGAGAAATTCCACTCTCACTTTTAGCAAATTAGCGATTACCACAAACAAAATATTCTACTAAGTCCCCTGATGAAATGTCAGGATCCGTTGAGCGTCAAAACTAATATAAAACGTCGGCTAATAATACAGGAGTGTCAATTTCCCAAAGATGAAGCAAATATTGTCATATGTAAAAAGTTTCTCAGTGAGGTGATTCGCGTGGGGTATAAACGGTTAGATAATATTCAACCTAAAATTTTACTAAAACTGGATCTAGGTGATAAAAGGGGAAAACATGATGATAAAACTGTGAAACTAACAGCTGTTGTTACGAAATTTAATTAAAGTACATTGTGAAAGTTTACCACCCCGAAAATCACATTACAAAAGAGAATCGACTTCCTTGAATTATTTTAAAAATTTGGAATTGAATTTAAAGAATCTGCACAACTTTTTTATCAGTTTTTCTAAATCATTCGTGCAGGAAGACTTCATTCCAATAGAAGAAACCATTTATAATACGTATTTTATACGAAAAGTACCTTTCACATCCAAACTGCCTCATACAGATGTTTGTAATGATTGGTACGAAAGTGAGAATAAGGCTGTTGTGTCCCCGGTTTTCATTGAACACAAAAAGAATGTGAAAGAGTATTTCGTTTTAAAAAAGGAATTGTTATCCGAAAAAATGCCTTATGCTGTGGATTCGACTACGCACAAAATCTACCTCTTCCGAAAATGCCCGTGTCTGATCAATTTTATCGAAAATTATTCTATACAGTGTGAATTTTATCCGTTAGTGAATTCAAGAATAATCCTTTTTTCATATGCAGCTTCTGGACGAAATAGAAATTACACTGTGCTGACCTTTTTAACAATGCTAGAGATTGAACTTAATGTAGACATCTGGCACATCTTTCCGGTTCGCGGGCATTCTTACTCTCAATGTGATAGAAATTTTGGAACCTATGCTCAGTAACAGAAAAAAAATGGAACGAGTAGAAATTCAG
This sequence comes from Andricus kollari, assembly GCA_932074435.1. Taxonomy (NCBI): domain Eukaryota; kingdom Metazoa; phylum Arthropoda; class Insecta; order Hymenoptera; family Cynipidae; genus Andricus; species Andricus kollari. The sequence continues at coordinate 101 of CAKNWW010317351.1, read as the reverse complement.
CAGATTTATATATTGACCAAATTAGGAATGCCCATGATCCACCGTTTACTGTACTTCAATGGAGAGAAGACATGTTACAAGATTTTGACGCATTATTTAAG
>CAKNWW010317311.1:0-29015 GCA_932074435.1 Andricus kollari | reverse complement strand
ACAGCAGTTAGTACCAATAGTCTGAATGAAACTTTCCCATTATGATAATATTAATCCAACGTACCTTTTGTTTTCTTCTTTACCTGAATATTATATGTCCTTTATTAATTTCATGGATCTCACGACACAAACGTACGAAATAACTCCTCGTGGGACTTTGTCTCGTTGGGGTCTGGCCTGGCCAGAAGTATATGAGGGCGCATTGTGTTTGCGCAAACGTCTTATTGAATTTTCAACTACATTTGGTTGAATTTTATTTCAACTCAGTGGGTGAACGAGATTTCAACCACAAAAGTGGTTGAAAAGTGGTTGAATTTTCAACATATTTCTAACAGTGCAGGTTTCATATTGACCAAAGTAACAGGATCAAAATGTACTGAAAGAAAATTAAAACGTAAGTGGTTCATTGTAGGCAATACGAATCTTGAAAGGAATTTAATTATTTTTCAGTTTTGACATTGATGAAAAGAGCGAACATAGCTGAAGTTGAAAATGAGTTTGCCTGAAAATTACTTGAAACAAAATTTAAACCCGCGTTTTTTCTGTGTGGGGTGAAAGATGTTCACACATCAATATTTTATCTCATTTGGGAAAGAGTGATTCGTGTGAGAGCTAAATCAATGGAGTGACACAAGCCTCTTTCGCGAGGATGGAGTATCGAATAGTTTCCACAAGAACAATGGTTGTGTGGTGCAATCGGTCATCCTGTGTTTCGCCTTTATTTCTGTCTCGAGGGTTAAAGAGCCTGCCTGCTGGCTGCACAAGCACAAGGGAACGAATCGAATCGCGGGGGTCGAGGGGAACACAAGAGTAGTGCGGAGCAGAGTTCTCTATAGCGACAAATGCTCTGTTCTGGCCAGCCTTCTATCCGCCTACCTCCGATAAAAAGAAACAAAAATCCATTGTTGGCCATTCTGTGGGTGGCGGACTAGCTGGGTGATCCATCAGGCTTGGACGGGAAAGGCTCGGGGGCGAAAGGGGTGGGACAGAGCGAATCCTGCCTGCCACACAGGATGGGGGTGAGTAATTAACCAGGCCACAGCCTGCATGCTTGACTGTATGCCTGGATGCTAGACTCCCTGTTTGCACTGCAACCTTATGTACTATCGGGTCATCCTGGGTTATCAACGAACGGATGGAGGTTTCCGGAATATCCTACCCTGACACGTTTTCCAATCTCAGAAATTTGAGAGATTCTCCAATTGCCAACACTTTCATTTGATATATTAGAAGGATCCTACAACTTTGTTTATACCTTTTGTGTCCCCTACTTAGAGCTTAGGGGCCGTTCATAAACTGGATTTTTAACAAAATCCAGGTCGGGAAGCCAGGTCGGATCAGACCCGTGATGAAACGCACGGACCAGTCTGGGCCGAACTTGTTAGCCCGATCGGGTTGCCGGGTCAGTGCCAAGTCGTTACCCTATCAGGTCCCGATTAAGTTATATTAAAAATTATGGGGCATTTCTAATCTAAATCATGCACTATACAAAATTTCTTGGGGAATTTTCCCCAAAATTGTGTTTACGCTAACTTCTACACATTTTGTGGAATTTTTCCCAAAGTTTATTAGGGAAAATTCTCAACAATTTGATAGGAAATACTACATGTGTTATTCTGTATTAATTTTAAATTTCGGGAATATCCCGAAATTTATGTGGGCGAAATTCCCCAAAAATTGTGCAATACTATTAAAAAAACGCAATGAAGGAACCGCCTTTTTGATCATCATGTTCTTGATCACGGTTGCCTCTGCACCATATAAGTATGCTTTCCTTCGTGTCGACTGCTTTCTTAAATACTCGACGCGTCATTTCTGTTTCGAGAGAAGCGAAACGTCGCGCGCCCTGGCGAAGTTCTCATGAACTACCAGCTCAGAGCGGCAAGAAACCGTATCGTGGTGCATAGTATACTACACTTAACTGATTAATCAAAAACTTTTTTTGTAGATTTTGATTATAATTTCAGTCTGTCAGAATGCATGCGCATTGGAATTTTCACAAGAATGAAAATTAACCACTGATGAGGGCCACCGTCGTGCGCCGAAACGTTTGGTTAAATTAAAAATTGACTGAATTATTTACTCTGACCCTAAAGCCAAAAGTAACATCCAACATTATATATAATTATTTCCATCAAAGGTCAATATAATCTCCCCACTGAATATTATTTTTAGAAAAATTTTATTTTTCATACAAACTCATCAACTTAATAATTATTCATTAAAAATCGAAAGAAATTTATAAAAATTTGAAGTTTTCTATGCCGAACTGTTAAAAAATCTACAATTTTCTATAATCTTCTATGAAAACGACGGAAAGAAATCTTTGAGATAACTATAACATTATTAAGTATTTTTTCCAAAAAAATGTGCAAAATTATTCAAAATATTGTGCTTGTTTATCAAATATTTTAGAGCCAAATATCTTCCTGATCATACGGTAATACTTGAAGAGTTTTTAGAAAATTTCCCTAATCTACGTGGAAATCAAAAATTATTTTTGGACCGATTACCTATATCCCGGAAGTTAGATCCGCAAACTTATTTTTTCAAAAAAATGAAAGTTGTGCTAAATTATGTTCTTCTTGTGCCGATTTGTGCCGTGAACAGTTTTTTGAAAAATCAAAAATTTCGGGCACAATCCTTGAAAAACGTTTTTTTTTTTTGCTAGACCCGCAACTTCTTGCTAGAGCAAAAAACAAGGTTGTGCTAGGCGGTTCGAAGTATACACAATTTTGTGCAGGAAAGAAAAATGTCAAAAACCTAACTGTTACCGAAAAAAACCAAAAAATTTTATTATATTTGAAAATTTCGAAAAAATGAAACTTGTGATGGGTTGTGCTCGAAAAATGCAGTCTTTATTTCCTCTGACAAAATTAAGTGAGATCAACACTTCTCATATTAAAAACTCAAAACGTAAAACTCAAAAAACATAAAAGATCCAAAAATATTGAAATTTCGAACAAATAAAACTTGTGCTGGGTTGTGCTCGACAAATGCAGTCTTCATTCCCTCTAACAAAATCACGTGTGATCAATTGTTCTCATATTAAAAACTCAAAACGGAAAACTCAAGAAACATAAAAGATCCAAAAATAGTCAAATTTCGAAAAAATAAAACTTGTGCTGGGTTGTGCTCGACAAATGCAGTCTTTATTCCTTCTAACAAAATCACGTGAGATCAACAGTTCTCACATTAAAAACTCAAAACGGAAAACTCAAAAAACATAAAAGATCCAAAAATAGTCAAATTTCGAGAAAATAAAATTTGTGCTGTATTGTGCTCGACAAATTCAGTATTTATTCTTTTTGACAAATTCACTTTAGATCAACAGTTCTCATATTAAAAACTCAAAACCTAAAACTCATCAAACATAAAAGTTCGAAAAATAGTCAAATTTCGAAAAAATAAAATTTGTGCTGGGTTGTGCTCGAAAAATTCAGTCTTTATTCTTTCTAACAAAATCACGTGAGATCAACAGTTCTCATATTACAAACTCAAAACGTAAAACTCGAAAAACATAAAAGTTCCAAAAATAGTCAAATTTCGAAAAAATAAATTTTTGTCCTGTATTGTGCTCGACAAATTTAGTCTTTATTCCCTTTGACAAAATCACATGAGATCAGCAGTTCTCATATTAAAAACTCAAAACGTAAAACTCAAAAAACATAAAAGATTTAGAAAGTTTATGTGACGTGATTTTGTCAGAGGAAATAAAGACTGCATTTGTCGAGCACAACCCAGCACAAGTCTTATTTTTTTGAAATTTGCAAAAATAATAAAATTGTTTGGTTTTTTTTCGGTAACAGTTAGGTTTTTGAAAATTTTTCTTCCCAAAAAAAAATGGGGTAACTTCGAGCCGCCTAGCACAACCTTTCTTTTTGCTCTAGCAAGAAGTTGCGGGTCTAACAAAAAAAACTTGTTTCAAAAATTGTGCCCATAATTTTTGATTTTTCAAAAAACCGTTTACAGTTGTCTAGCACAACTTTCATTTTGTTGAAAAAACAAGTTTGCGAATCTAACCTCCGGGACATTCATTCCCTATATTCAGCAGGAATCATTCAATTCCCCAAATTGTAGGGAATATTTCCAAACTTTAGTATAAATTACCATAAGTTTCGGGGAATTTCCCCAAAAATTGTAGGTATTATCACTCTGATACAAAATTCAGCGTTTTCCTTAACATCTACTAGGTGGCGCTGCAAAACGGGCATCCCGGTATGGCACGACTCTGGGCCATGAAATTAGCTCTACCCGGGCCAGATCATGCCAGCCCGATCGAGGCCAGATGGGTAATAGGGAACATATATGGCGATTTCTGCGAGGGTTAAAGCTAAAAAGACGCGTTTTTCGAAGAAAATTTAGTTTTCAACTAAAAAGATACTTTTCGATACTAGTCGTCCTGAAAAATTAGAAGAGTTGGAAAAGGTGATGGACTAGTTATCCCGAAATTTCGGGACGACTAGAGAAGCTTACGAAAAGTATTTGTCTACTCATCCCGAATTTCGGGACGATGAGACACCGGAATTTTTATTACAACAGTTGAATTCTCAACCTAAGAAATCGAATTGAACTAAAATAGACAATTTTGTAAAATAGTTGAATCGTACACCAAACTGATGAATTTTCAACATATAATATTAATTTTATGCACAAAAAGATGAATTTTCAACAAGAGAGTTAAGCTTTCTAGCCAAAATGTTGAATGTTTTAGAAAACATTTGACTTATAATCGGAAAAGATGATTTTTTTTCAATAAAGTTTATTTTCAATCGAAAAGATAAATTAAAAAAAAATAGTTAAATCTCTAACCAGATAGGTGAATTTGAAAAAAAAGAAAATTAATTCTGTACCCAAAAATACGAATTTGCCTCAGAAAAGTTCTGTTTCAACCACTCAGGTAAAATTTCTACCAAATTGTTAAATTTTCAACTTATAGAATAGTCCGATTTTCGGATGAAAAAATTGAGTTTTACCACAAAAAAAAAAATTTCAACGAAATGGTTCCATTTTTAACTAAATAGGTGCATCTTTAAAAAAATGAATTTTTAAGCAAGAAGTGCAGCTTTTAATCCAATAGTTCCATTATACATTAAAATATAAATTGAATTTACCATTTTAAATGACCAAAAAGTTACATTTTCAATCAAAAAGATGAATTTTCAAGAAAATACATGAATGTTGAACAAAATTGTTGATTTTTCAACAAAAAAGACAAATTTTCTACAAAACAGTTGAATTTTCAACCTAAATTTTCAAGAGAAAAAGTTAACTTACAATCAAATAATTGAATATTCACTTGAAATGATGAATTTTTCAACCAAACATGTTATAGTTATATTTTCAGATAAAAAAATTAAGGCTCAACAAAAGAAAAAACTAATTTTCAACAAAATAGTTTAATTTCCAACCAAAGAAATAAATTTTTCACTAAAATGATGAAAATGATAAATTTTCAAACCAACAGGTGAATTTTCCACTGAAAAGGATTAATTTTGATCCAAATAGTTGAATTGGTGACTACAAAAGATCAGTCTTTAACAAAAAATGGAATAGTTAAATTTCCGGTTAAAAAAATAAATTTCAAGAAATAACGAAACAATTCGTCAACAAAATAATTAAATTTTCAACCAAAGGAATGAATCTGTAACAAATAAATGAATTTTTAACAAATAAGTTCAACCAATTATTTACATTTTTTTACAAAAGAACATTACTTTTCAAACAAATATTTGCATTTTCATCAAAATAATGAAATCCTAAACCAAAAAAAATTTTTCTATTGGGTTTTATTAATTCAGTCCGCAGTGTAGAAAAAAAATATAAAAAGGGGATGTTACTTGAAAGCAAGGGACATATAAGAATTCTTTAAAAAAGGGGAAAAGGAGGGGAGTAGGGAAATGAGTGTGAAGTCGAAAATATGATAGTGATTTTCAAACTTATGAAGTAGTTATTGAACTGTACCGTTGAATGGCCATCTTTCGCAAAATTCGAAACGTTACTTCCTCTGACCCAGACCCCCTCCTCCCCTGTTTCCAACCGCAGTTTTCAGTGCAAGCCCCCCCCCCCCCCGGCCCTCAAATTGATAACGTAGTTTATGGATGGCCCCTAAGGTGGGATCCGAACCTCTAAAACCACGTTAAACGGTTTCTATTTTTATGGTGTAAACATTTTAGAACGCAATATGGAGAGTAAATACGTAATTTATAATGACATAAGCATGGTACGAGTAGATAGAGCCAAAAGTGTGATGATGGCTAATTATAGTTTCGGAAATATCAAATGACTATTTTTATTTATATCTAAGCACTAAATTCGTAAAATTGTAGTTGGTGTTGAATTTATGAAATAATTTTCAGTGTTACGCGCTCATTGTCTGCAGCTTGGTGTGTGAATATCTTAAGCCACGATATAGAAAGTAAATCCTGTTTCAGAGAGTTAAATCCCTTGGGTCACATAAAATTGAAAGGCGTCTATTTATAGACATGAAGATGGTGCGAGTTGAGAGAGGCAAAAGTTCAGACTTCCTTCTTCAATGCGTGGGCTACAATGGCACATTATAATTTGGAAATGATGGAATTACTATTTTAATTTATATCTCAGTAGTACTCAATTAGTAAAATTGTGGTTAATGTAAATTTCGAAGATTGATATTCCTTTTGTCACATTTCATTTCAATTTAACTCGAACAAAAATACTTCGACTGTGGTTGATTTTCATTGACTTGAAGTGTTATTGTAAGTCTTGATGAATATACCAAATTTCTCTTGAAGAAAATGTTGTTACCAATTTCAGATTTTCCAGGTCAACATCACAAAGTTTCCGTTTGTAAATTTTATTGTCCATTATACTCTGATCTCTATAAAATGTGGACCCCAGCGGCAGGGCCTTTCATTTTTAGAAAACAGGTAGAGAGGTTGGGACCTGCCAGTTGACATCTGCTAAGGGTCAAAATTTTACATTCAAAAAGCTTGTAATTTTTCAATAAATGATTTGCAGGTTAAAAAATCGGAACCCGTGGGCTTTAGCAACTACAAATGACTGAAATTTTTCCATAAAAAGATTGAAATGATCATATTCTATAAGTATCTAGTGGACGGTTGGAAATAGGAAAGACCATCTGATGCCTTGGTAGCCTGTTGGGTTAATGTTGCCCTTGTCTTGAGTTGAACCTAAAGTCTTAAAATAAAATGTCGCTCGCGGCCAGGGGCGAGACTTAGAAAACGTATTGAGCAGGTGCTAGTTATGTCTTAATTGTGGGACAATTGAAGACTTAACCAGGACGAATTATTTGTACTCGGGAATTCATCGTTTATCGGACATATTTACACAACAATCTGTCCTGGATGGTAGTGTAGAATGCATGCACTGATTTTTTTTCTACAATGGATGACATTCCGCGACAAAAGAGAAATAGCTGTAAAGTAACTTACGAATATATTTTGACGCGAAAATGCGTCTTTCATGCTCACGTCACGGTACAACCTCTGGCACTTTTTTCCATTTGAGATTCAATGACGTTCGATCAAACACGGAGCGCTTGAGCTTGAAAGAGCAGTGTACTCTTAGTCGACGTCTGCAGACGCCGGACTCAACGTTGCTTAGTATCCGTCTACCTCCACCTTCTTCTCCTGCCTTTCGATCCATCAATGACGCGATGAAAGGTACACGAGATACGGAGAAATCTAATACCAAAATGGATTTAGCCATTATAGGATACAGCCGTGATACAGTACGCGGTGATGGGAATCAGCTAAATCCGTCATATCGGTGCCATTTCCCCTGACGACGCATTGAAATCAACTTTAAAATATAGCATCCGTGACTCGTTCAACGTTCCTGCTATTGCGATAAAGCGGGAATCCCGGAAGTGCTGCGTGCCATTCGTAATTATACGGGATAGCTCGAAATTACATGTTCCGCCAGAGCTTCCTGATTCGCCATTCAAATTCAGTGATTTTGATTTCACTTTTGACTCACCATCCACTACCCACCAGCTGCACTCCTGCTTTTCCCCTGCATATTATACAATTTGCCATGTGTTCTCTGTATCTGAACGCCGATTACGATTCTCTCGATTTCAACCAAATAATGTCTCGAATATTTTAATGGATGGTAATCCTCGAGGGCTCTCAAATTTTCGTGAAAATAAAATGTTTACCTCCATTGAACATTTATTTACTTCAATTTGTTGGGATCCAGAATCATGGCAATCAAGGTGGAGTACATTCTAGTTCATTAAACCGGGTTTGACTTAATTTACGTAAATGCAATTTAAATAATCACAATCGCATTGGCTTTTATAAATAACACTGAACTAAAATTAAATCAAAATTAATAATACTGCAAAGATACTAGGTATGTATATTTTGAGACAACACTAACAAGATAAAGTCATTACTTTGATGAAGCAATGCATATGTTTCTAGTACTTCAGTTTTGAAAACACCTGCATATTATTATTGAAATCAATCTCTTGTTAAAAAATGTGTATAAACAGATTGAATTTCTTATATAACTGTAAGAAAAAGATATAAAATTGTTTTATAAACTAATCCATTTTGGGAAACAGCTGTGCAAGTGGCTACGCCCTTAATTTCTTATTTTTGGGAATTTATTAAAAATTCGGATTTTGTTCTAAAATCCACAAACAATAACTCATGAAACTCCAAAATTGTGTTTGTAAATAATGGCCCACTACCCGTATTTGAAACATTAATAAAATGATGCTTTAGAGGAAACTATTTCGAGGATTTTAAAAGCACTTAAAGCCGTATGAAAGTCTTTTCAAACAGATTAAATGTTTTTTAAGTTCCTTTTGTAAAAGATGAAGTTTCTGGGCCAAGAAGAAATCTTCTTGACCTTTAATCCTCTTTTCTTTCATCCCACAATTTTTTTCTCCTTTTTGAACCCGGAGAAAATACTTTTCATTGTACTGTCGCAAAAGCTTAAGTACTACCCTTTTCGAAAAAAACTCATCTAAACAGTTTCTTCGAATTTTTTATTTGCTAGAGCTTAAATCAGTAACTTTCTAGTAGAAGGGTCAAGATCTCCTAGAAGAAGTTTAGAGGAAATAGATATGAATATGTTCTTCGAATCAGAGTCTAATTAATGCATTTTTAGGACTATAGTTCTAAAGTTCATAAACTAATTATTGAGTGCCTTTCCATAAACCTGCCGTTTTTTAAAAAAAATTTTTAGTTTTAATGATCTGGACTGATGAAATATTTTTTTAATTGTTAGTCAAGGATGTAGAAGTTTCTAAATTGCTGATCAATCACTCTACCTGTGAGACGTCACATAAATGATGCGCACTTACAATGTTTATCATATTTTAATAAATTACAAAAAATCCTGTGTATGTCCTACAGGCAGAGTCAGGTGCACATTTATTTATTTACAGTATATGATAATATTAAAGTTAATAACGTTTTTATCAAGTAAGAACTCCTACACATGTCATTAAATTTTCAGGTATTCTAAATGAATGTTCTATTCGTTACCAATAACCACTCAGATTATGAATACCAATAGTACTATTTTTGTAATACTTGAGAAGTTTTACCTATAAGCTGCCGAAACAAGTAATTTACAAACTTCTGCATAATTCATTATTATTATTACCCTGGTTGACTATGTCAAACAATTTTTTCAAACTTTTTTATTGCCTTATTTGTATCTCTAATGTAGAGCATTTTCAAACCAGTAAAAGCTTGTTAGTAAAATCTGGCGTTTCAATTGTTATGATTTCCCACCCTTAAACAATCAATTTTAGTATTCCAAAATTTCTAAAATGAGCACAATTTTAAGATCATGTAGCATATTTTTAAAAATGTCCATCATTTACAAATTTTGTTCACAATATCATATACATTCACAAAGACCGATGTAGGGAAGAAACCAGCAAGATTTGTCGAATAGTTCTCAAAGAACTGACCCATTTTTGTATTATCAAAGTGGTACTGTCTCGAATCGTAAATAATTTACAGACTGCAAAAAGTTTGTATAATCTACTAAAGTATCTCTACCAACCGGAAAGACTGCACTAGATTCCCGGTAACTCGCCGCGAGGTCTTTCAGTGTTGATTCAAAGGAGATCGCAAGGACGTCGTGTCGCGTCGCGCCGGAATGGTATGGTAGCACCCGGAGCGTTTCATGGTCGTTCGTTATCAGGATGTGAGAATCGTCCGGGTGGCCGGATGCGTCCAGAATACGGGCCGACCCGAGCATGGATAAGCCGGCACACAATGAGGTAGAATGTAGATTGTTGGGGCTCAGCAGGCTCGTGCATAGAAGGTGGAAAGGACTGAGGGTGAAGTGCAGTTAGGGGCGATCAGGATACAGAGAGGTCGGCGGTACCCGCGGCTACTCTTCTCTTCTCTGTCTGGGCTTCATCCGGGAAGCTTTGCATGGAAATGCCGTCGCTGAATAACCCACCGCTGCTAACTTGAGCACAATGGTCGTCACATTATGTTGCGTCAGAACACTGGCAGAGCTTTTTCTCTCTCTTCGCTACCCGGCCCTCTGTCCCACTAGTACCAGTACGAGTACCATTATAAACCGACAGTTCACTGAAATTGACTTGAAAAGGGCCAGAAGACAGATAAATATACCTACCCTCAACCTTCCTACGCTTCCTTTACTATTAAAAAAATACTTCTTCATCTTCGTAAACGATACTCAGCATTTTATTCATTCTGAGTGAAAGTACTTAGGACTTTTGATAAAAGAGTGGGAATTCTCTACATTCAGAATGTCTGGCCAAGTATGACCTTTACTACTTAAGATAAAGCTTCACTTACAAAAGTGACACTTTGAATCGGCATATCTGAATTGGCGAGGGACAATAATTTAGACAGAATCTAATTTAGATTTTTTAGAAAATCTATTCCTTGGTTCAAAAATAATATATCTGTCGCAAACACACAAGTAGTTCAGTAGTCTTCCAGAAATGATGCTGAAAAATAAAAAATCTGCCTCTAACCACGTTCTTAACCAATTTATTATTCGCTATGTCTGCAAACCACGTATAAAGTATTTTCAGGCGCTTATAACGAATATAATGATGAAAATATACGTAAATGATATTTTCAAGGTCAATGCGAATAGTGAATCAGCAGGCTGTCAATGACCATAAGCAAACGGTTTATTTATCTAAAAAGGGTGGAACGGGAAATGGGGGCGGGGGTAAGTTCAGTCACAGCCTTCCTCCCTTTCCAGATAAAACTCCTTTTCATGTGCCCCCCATTAATGATAAATCTAACTGCCCTCAACCTTGCTTACATTTCCTTTAGTATTAAAAAAAGTATATTCTTCTTTATTTTCTTTAAACACTACTCAGGTTTTTATTAATTCCAATTGTAATTACCTAGTGCTTTCGAAGAGATAGTGAAAATTCTCTTCATTTAGAGTGTCTGACCAATGACTGCATTTACTACCTAAGATGAAACTTCATCTAGAGATTGCTCAAACCTGTAAGCTACGGCAGGGAACTAGATTAACTTTTTTTTCACAGCCTCTTCCAAGCGAAAAACGACGTCGTTTCAAGTATTGTAAGAATTGTGAACAACATGTTTTTCATTTTATTGAGAAATTGAGTTTTGATGCTATGCTGTTGACTAAGGTAGTGAAATAGTTTTTTGTCGACTGAATGACGTTTTTTGATCTACTTAGTCTAAACGAAAATAGTTATAATCTTTACCTATAAAAAAATTTCTCTCTAGCGTTAGTTATTTTTTTCCTAGCCTTGTTATACTGTCGGGGATCAAGGAATTTATATGTATGTTAGGGGCAAGTAAGATATGTATATGAGAAGGGGTACATTTTTAATTAATGTAGAAGTCGCTAGTTTCTTTTTCGAAGAACACACTTGTCCCAAAAAAGCTCCCGCACGGGTAGCTCATCAACCTCATAGCAATGAACTCAGGTGGAGAGCTTTATAAATCCGTATTCCATCACTGTTCGCCAATAAATACAGAAAAAGATTACTCATACCATATGAAGATTCATATACTTTGCTCAAACCGTATCCAGAAAACAAAACTCCACAAGGTTCCATACATCCCTATCCTATTATACGCTAACATTCATTTCACCTCAATGCACTTGTTTCGTTAAACATCCTTAATTTATTCTCTGTAGATCACCAAACCATATCAAACCAATTTTGAGAATTCACTCATTGCTGACTTTGTCCATTATTGCTTCCTCACAAAGGAAGTTTTGTAATGAAAACATTTTCGAACATTTTTTAATTCATTTAACTCAACCTTCCTCAATTAAAAAATGTCTGATACAATGTTATAAGCAATTGTCCGGATGTGTGTGTCGATGTCACACTTTTTTGTAAACACGATAACTTGAAAACGGTTGCAGAGAAATTGATGAAATTTGGAGGACTTATTTTCACCACTAATATCTTAAAACTGACCAAAGGATTTATGAAAATATTAATCGCATTTTTTTTAGCACTTAATAATATTTTAAAAATTGGTTTTTGTAGTAAAACTTTTTTCATCAACATAATCGAAAGTTGAGGTAGGATATAAAAGATTCCTTGGTTCGAAACGAATCGATTGACCTATAATATAAATACATATTATTGAAGAGTATGGAAATTATGATAATGCGTAATATTTTAAAATACTGTTTTTTATGGTACAACTTTTTTCGTTAACATAATTCAAAGTTGATACAAGAAAATAAAAGATTTTCTGGTTCGAGACGAATGAATTGACCTATAATATTGATATATTTTATTGAAGAGTAAAGAAGCTATGGTGAATCATAATATTTTAAAACACGGGTTTTTATAATAAAACTGTTTTCACTAACACAATTCAAAATTGAAGCATGAACGAGAAAGATTCCATGGTTCGAGGCAAATCAATTGACCTATAATATTAATAAATTTTATTAAAGAGTGAGGAAGTTACCGAAATTTATAATATTTTAAGAATCGTTTTTTTTTTATAGTGAAACTTTTTTTATTAACATAATTCAAACTCGAGCCGACAATATAATAGTTTCCTTGGTTCGAGACGAATTAATTGACCTATAATATTAATATATTGTATTCAAGAGTAACGAAGGTATGGTAAAGGATAATATTGAGAAAAAAGGGTTTTTCATAGTGACATTTTAATTATTAACATAATTCAAAATTGCTTTGGAATTTTTGTTTAAAAATTCAACTGCTTGGTTGAAAGTTAATTTTGTAAATCGAAAACTTAACTCTTAACTTAAATTATATTAGCAGAAAGCTGGCAAAGGGATAGGGTGCAATCGAATTCCCCGCTTCCCTTTTACAGCTCGAAAAATTACCATTTTAAGTACAAAATTTGATTTGTCTAAACGGAAAGTAAAGTGCTCGTGAAATGAGCACCATGTAAATATAAATACCAATGAAGTGGAGACACGCGAGATCGAGTTCACAGCTAGTTATTTTAGTGGTAACGCCATTCATTTTTTGTTACCATATAAGGGTTTATTTTTATGATAAAAGTTTGAAACACGCAATTTCAATGGCAGTAGTATGAAATTGAGAATTCTGAAATCGGAAGACACTAAAAATTGCAATAGAATATTAAGATGTTATTTCAATGAAAACACACGTAGCAGCCATGACACCTACCATGAGTGTGACCTGATAATCAGAGAACTTATTACCATTTCTTGCTACATATGATGCCTATTTAAAAAAAATTGTTACATGTGGTATGAAATGAATGACACTAATGTTATTTGCAACAAATTTATTGCTTGATTATGACATGATTTTCAAATCGTGGTATGACCTGGGGTAATTCGCGACCATATCACAAACTATTTTTCCAACTCAATACTTGGTTAATTTTAAATGAATTATTAGGATAACAGAATTTTGATAATTTTTGTCGTTTTTTTTTTAATATAAATTTTTTTAGTCTCACTCAACTGATATTTTATTTTTGATGCAACAAGAAGATTTTAGAAAGGATTTAAGCCATTTTTAATGAAAATTCGAAAAATCCATGTATGTGAAAAATTACCATTGGGAGAATTTTTTTTGTTAGTAAATAGCTGCAAAAATTAAAAGCTTTGATATTCAAAGCAATCTGGATCTCCACTTTTCTACTTTGCACCTATTGATTAAAATATTTCTGCAGCAATTGCTTCCATGAAATTTAGTGGTGCCATTCGATTTTATGTCGGACCAATAATTTTTATTTCTTTAATCAAAACTAGTTGAAAATTACTTCCTCATTTCAAAGAAGATAAAATCAGCTGCAAAAGTTTCATAAAATTTTAACCACCTAATAAATTTCGAAACAAGTTTTCTCATAAAAATAGACGTCACCCCTAAAATCTGCAAGAGAAATGTCAGCAAAAACTTTCAACCATTTTCGCTAACCGGTCAATTGGTCCCTCCACTCATCTGAACAAAAGACCATGAATGGCCGACATTACCAAATCTAATCAACTTCCCAAAAACTTAAAGCTCAAGAAAGATCGACCAACCCCAAATCAGGATGATATTCGTAAGGCAGAGAAAATCGAAAGTCATGACTCAGCATGCGCCAGATTGTCTTAAACCTAAAGCAGAAAGAGAAGAAAATAAACGAGAGAATAGGCAATAGAAAAGGACCAAATAAGAGAAGGAGAAATGTGGTCCTAGCCAATAGCATTGGAGACGAACGAGTGATTTATTCCAAGTCCCACCGCAACAACCGCCTTAGATTAACCGCATTACTAGATCTCTAGCTATCCCAACCCTCCTTCCTTCTTCGATGGCTACAAGGTTTGTCATTGTGCCCCTAGTGTTTAATTAGAGGCAGTATCGACCTGGTCGTCGGGGTCGGAGGGTCGAAGCGTGCACGTCTCCAGATAGGCCCTTCACCTGCAATTACCCAATCGCCTCACAGTAATGGATTACCGATCGAAGAGAAGAAGAGGGACGGAAAATGAGAAAGATAAGAGATAAATGGAGAAGAGAGGCTGGAAGAGGAGACAGAAAACTGGCAATTTTCCAGTAGCGACACGATTTGATAACAATATGCTGGCTAGATGCGTCCGGAATTTGAAAGCAATTTCCAGCAAAATTTTCAAACAAAAGATGATTGCTTTATCATATTTCACTTGCAATTGTTGCTTGAAACTTATTGGTCACCATTGATTGCAAGTTTTCTATCAATGTTGGCTTACGTATTGATTGCTATTTTGTTCTTTTTACTTGATAAGATTGACATATTGGCATGATTTTTTTTAGTGTAGATAATAATAGTGCAAGTGACATATGCATATAAAAATGCATGCTTGTCATTCTCTGCTAAGTAGAGCTACACAAATTTTATATTGTAAGCACATATTGTACGTCAAGCTGACTCATAGAGAATTATTATTATTATTTTTTTTTTGAAAATTGAAAAAAAAAACATTCAAAAGTTATATTTTATTAATAAAGCTCAGAATTTACATTGAATGAATTAAATAAAACATCTTTAATAGATTCATTTTTATACGGTGATTATTACGAACACGACCATGGTAAACTCGAGAAAATCAATTTTGAATGTCACTATTTAAAAAAAACTACATTTTTTAAAATAATTTAAAGTTTTTTCGTTCTTTTTTATAGGCGTATATCGATGTATTTTGATACGCTTATTAGGAATATGTCCATGAAAATAATACTTGAAAAGATCAACTCGGCGACATGACATCTATCCCTCAATCAAATTCGACCCAATCTCCAGCATTTAATAAAAAGAACCCCTGTTCACAGTTAGCTATACCACAACTCTGCAAAATCTACCTCTCAATTATATTTGACCCCATTTCCACTATTCACAAAAAACACTTGTTAATAGTAGGTTATACCCCAACTTAGAAAAATCTACCTCTCATTTATATATGACCACATCTTGAGTATTTGAAAAAGCCACCTTATTATAGTTGGACATACTGCAAGTTGGCAAAATTTTCCTATAAATTATATTTGAACTCATTTCTAGTATTCTAAAAAAATCACACGTTTATAGTTAGCCATACCCTAACTCGGCAAAATCTTTCTATCAATTATAATTAAACCCATTTCCAGTATTGTGTTAGTTATGGCCACACCATAATTTGGTGATGCATTTTGATATACTGGTGACTAATATGGCCATGAAAATACCATTTTTAGTCAAATTATTTATAGCGTCATTGTGATGTTTAGTTATAATTACATTCACAAATGAAAAATGAACAATTTAATTGTATTACTTTGAATGGGGGCTATTATGTGTGGTACTATTATTATTTAAAAAGTAAATAAACGTAATAAGATCCTACGTAAATATTATACATATGTATACTTTATATCATTTTTGCCGGAAAATTTCGGGACAATAGCGTTACCACAAAGAAGCAAAACTCAAACAAAAGATTTAAAATTTAATTTCGTGTCGAATACGTCAGTAGTTCTAAGGTGAGAAACAAGAATGTTCAAGAATGGCCAAAAATGGTAATTATTTAATGTATTAAATTGGATTGCATACGTAGATTATGTACATAAACAGTAAGGCATGCACATATAACACATAAAGTGCAATTAAGTGTACCCACTTTTGTTTAAAATTGTTTAAACATAAATATTTTGTTACATATTTAATTATAAACAATTGGTCTACATACAAATAAATTATTGAAACTTTAACAATCGATCTCAATACCTTCGTACTGAGTGTCTTCAAATTAATTTTTTGAAATTGAGCGTTTTCAAATTGAAATAGGTATTCGAAATTCTAAAACTTTCATTTCAGATTAAACCTATATTAGGGTGGTCCAAACAAGGCTTTTTTTTGAAAAGCAATAGAAAATTATTGCTTTTTTGTAATAGTTAGAGATTTCCTTTTGACATGATCTTCTTTAGCATAATATTGTCAAAAAATTTCAAACTTAAAGGTTGCCAATAATAGATACAAATGAAACCTTTATGTGTATCACAGTAATTTGTATACAAGTGTGATAAAAATATATTTGTATTCTCAATTATATCTCCAAAAAAGTATTTAGCAATATAAAAATGTTTTCAAATATTTATTTATTATATATTATATATTTATATATTTTATTATATTATTATATATTATTATATATAATTTATATATTTATTTCAGCAGTTTCATATAAAAAATTAAATTAATGTATCACTTGAAATTTTTTTTCGTATTCTGTACTGGATCAAAATTGTTCAATATAATAAAAATAGTAATTACGTCCCGCAAAACATCGACAGCTATTCTTTAACGAATATTTTGAGAAATTCATATAAAAACACTTGCAACTGTAATCTTTAGAAATTAATAATTACGAATTCCTTATAAATTTAAATCATAAGCCTTGAATAGTTAAGAATTACACTATAAAAAATCGGAAATAGTCAATACAATGTAAATCCGTAACATGAATCTAGTGAATTTAGTGGAAATCAATATCACTCAAGGGACCCTGATGACTGGCTAACTTTGAGTAACAATAGGGTGTATAAAAATATGGAAACCACTATGAAAAGAAGCAGCTTATACCATAATGGGAAAATATCGCTTCGATTCAATGCCCTGTCATGAGGTAATTTATATTAATAACACTTAGCTCATAATACATAAAAAATGTCGCAGATTCTATGCATTAGACTGCTTGCCTATTTTATATTCAAAGATGGTGGCGGACACCTCTGAAAATACAATCGAAAAATACAATACCCTATTATATATACAGTCCTTTGACTCGAAAGTGATATCGTAAAAGATGAAGTCATACATTATGCGGCGCTATGTTTGCAGCTGCGAGGTCCGCAACTGGGTTCGCCAATACGTTAATAAAATTCGAGAGTTGAAAAGAGCATGTTTATAGAAGCTTCTCGTCGTTGGGGTATCCCCAAGGAGACTCCTATTCTCCCTTTTTTCGACGCGTTGGGCGAAGATACGTGAAAAATCGTCCCCAAAGTCTTCACGATTTTATTATTTATCGGGTATGCCTAGCCGGTGCAACGAGCTCTTCGCATTTCAATGCGATGAAATTGAATTTTCATTTGTTATATGGGGACTTGTCTGAAGGACGTCCCCATGGACATATCGCAAACGGACAAATGCTTTACGACAGAATACGCGTTCTGAAATTCAAAGGAAAATCATTTTCCAATCGAGTCGACACGAATGTGATCAGCCAGTGGAGAGAGCTCGATAGTAATCGAAGGGGTTTAGGGGTGCACTTGTGGTAAGTTTACATGACTGGTGCTTTTTTGGATATGAAATATTCATTCACGATCGTTTTGGTACTTTAGATATAATTTGAGGATTTATAAAGATAAAAAATTCTGTATGTTATAGAAAGATTGTGATTTATTGCTTGATTTGTAACATGAAAAATCATGTTAACGTGACAGTTAATAATAATACGTATATGTCAGTTTGATATCTTATATAATTGTCTTCAGCTTAAAGTTCTTTCCCTTGAATTTCAAGTTATTAATTTTGCACTTTAAATTAAAATGATTTAATTTTGAAAATCATTATGCATAATTTACAAATCAATCATATTTAACGACTTAGTTTAAAGGTCTTAATTTAAGAACTCCTTTAATTTTTAACGCTTCAAGTTTGAATTGAATAATTTTCAAAGTTCCCAATCATAAAATATCTAATTTTTAACGTTTCTGAAATAATTAACCTTTAAAATACTTTCAATTTTTCAATTTGGGATGGTAAAAATGACAGTTATTCTGTTGTGCAGAAATTACATTTTTTAGTAAAAAATCTGTCCAGTCACGTTAAATGCCACTTAATACTACGTGATATGATAATCATTAATCATATTAATCAGTTTTTAAATTTCTATAATTTCAATTTATAGTTATAGCTTTGAATGTCCAAAAGTCAAAAATATATTTGACTTTTTTGAATTAGGGTTTATTTATTTTTTAAAGTTAACGATTCAAGTCTTAGTTTATGGTTTTTCTTTAATCAATGAAAAATGTTCTTTTTACTACAGATGCGATAAGATTCTTCATAATCTTTCTATTGAACATATAAGTGTAATTAATGACCTGGAAAAATGTTTAATAATCGGGGGATGACCAGAAAGTTTTTGTGTTTATCAAAAATGTCAGGGCCATTTAGTATTATATCTTTTAAAATTTAACATTAAAAGCCTTGCTATTCAGTTTTTTATCTAATAATTCTATATTAAAATGCCTTTAATTTTTTGTTTCCAATTTTAAACGTACAAAATTGTCTGAATTTTAAAATCTTCTATAAAAATTTTCAGTTTAAAGGATTTGAAACTCAACAATTTTAAATTAAATGCCTTCTGAATAAATTCAAAACAATGAAAATCTCAGAAAATAGTTTTAAAATGATGAGAATTTAGCACTAGGCATTCAACATTGAATTATTATTTATATGAAAGTGTTCCAAAATATTAAGAATTTTAAACTCAACTTAACAAAACAACAATTTTGAATTGAAATGCTTAAAATTATACAATTTTAAAAATTGGAATCATAGCAATATTTTTTTGTATTTGATTGAACGATTTGAACAATGAATATTTTTAACTAAAGTGTTAGAAAGAAAAAGATTATAAATCAAAAAGTTAAAAATTGTGGTTTTGTTAAAAATAAAAATAGATAAAAATTAAACTATGTGAGACTGATACTTCAATCATTGAATTTTTTTTTTAATTATGTATGGTTATAAATTTACAGTTGTGAATTTTCATGTTGAACGCTGCATTTCTAATTTTTCCCATTCATACGTTTTAATGTTGAAGTTTTAAAGGTTTATAATTTTTAATTTTTAATTTTAAATGATGAAAATGACGTTAAATTTATTTTTTGATTTAAAAAAATTTGTCTCATCAATTTTAATATTAAATAATAATTCTTGTATGTAATGCCAATTTAAAATTCTAAAATTTCAGAAGCTTAAGTTTTGAAATTTTATATTTTGTTTTCAGTTTCTAATGGTCAAGTTTCAATCGCTTCGAATTAAAAATTATTTCAATTTGAAAGTTTTCAACCTTCAATGCTTTTAATTAGAAACAATAAAATTTCAACTTTTTTCCCATGAAAATGTCCAATCCTCAATTTCAGACTCTTTCAATTTCAAAATATTTTCTTTTTTAAAAATTTCAATATTATTTTTTTTTAATTTTAAGTGCGTTAAATTCGAAATTATTAATTATTGTTAAAAAAATTTGTAAGCTCTTCATATTTAACAATTTGTTAAATAATGATTTTTTATAGTATTTATATTTTTAATGTTAGAAAATAAAAATCTAGAGATGGTGAGGCTTGCTTTGCGTGCGTGCATTTACTGCTAGTTGTTCTTAATAATAATAAGGTGTTTTATTTTTTCTTGAATAGATATAATATTTAATTGATTATTGATATTTGCGGATAATTTAATAATTATTATAATTCATTGCACATCATTTTAAAAGTAATGATTCAACGGATTCGAAAGACTTCTTCAGAGTGGCTGACCACACTATACCTTTACCACTTGAAGGGAGGAATGTTTAATCTTTATAAAAATTGAATACACTTCTTGTAGCTTCTGAGGTAGAGAATGATTTCGTTATTAAAATGTTGATTTAAGTATTTGTTATAAATAGCTATGATTATTATTTTATTATTCGTAATTTTGCGAAGAATGATGAGTAGTAAGGTAGAATACAGTAGAATGTGAGAATGGGAAATACTTAAACAGGATGAAAAGTCAATAACTCAAGATTCCCCAGCGACATTTACATACAAGTGGAGGAACTCTGATTCTGCAGATCCTGCTAATCTAAATAAAACGCTTTCACCTAATTTCGCGAATAAACTTTAGCATTTCATTTCAGTTTCCCTGTCGGAAGTCACGGCTCATTACCTTTTCGTCCGCATTGTCTCGAGGCATTGAGAAGCTCGTTGGGGTTGAATCTCGCGATACTTGCCTCCCACCCCTCGTTCTTCCATGATAAATTAATCGTCGATTTCCGACGATTACAATTTGGTATGCTTCCAAATCGCTTTCGCCCTTTTTGTGGCGGTGAATTTTAGACGTGTGCATTTTTCATCGGGTGCGGTGCGGCCCTCAAAAAGAGCATATCCATCTTCCCCAGAGGCCGCACCCCAAGCTCTCTTCTAGCTTCCCTTTCTGATGGCCCCTCCGCTCTGCCGACCATTCTCCTGTCGACTGGCTCGCTTCCAAAAATATTATAAAATTCCCAATTACGAGGCATGGATTGGCGAGGTAAATTGCCCCCGCAGCGGCCGAATCGAGTCTTTCCTCTTTTTTCGTTTCGCTTCTCTCAGGTCCTGTGGGACCACAGGGAGATAAAAAAAAATCTTTGGGCCCTTGTATTCAGAAAAATAGCTTGAAAATCTCATCGATCTTATTTTATGAAGTACAACACTAATTTTCATCATGTTTGAGGCAGACGAAATATTTTCACTCAAGTTTGGAAAATACTGTAGTACAAGTGTAGTTGCTATATATCGGTTATATGTTTTTACCTCACTCTGTATCAACAAAAAATGGAAATAGCATCGCTACAGATCTAATTGTTAAATACACGTAGTCTTTCTGAATGAATTACTGAAATCAAAAATAAAGCCTTTTTCTTGTCTCCAATTATAGTTTAAGAGTTATAATCACATTTTTAAATCTCCCCGAGTTTTTATATCATCCGGTAACAAACCAGTTTTTTATTGATTTTGTGACTTAATAGTTTAATTTCCACATTTGAATTATTCAATAATTGAAGATTTTTATATACTCTTCAAAACGTGTCTGTACGTCTTACGTGTAAAACACTTGCTTGACCAGACAAAATAATCGATATTCCCCTTATTTTTAAATTAAAACATTATTTTAAATGAACTTAAAGTAATATTTTACTTTTATTATAATGTTTTGCAACATTTAAATAATTTTTAAGCCTATATTATTAATAAATAAATATAAAAATATTCATCTAATTGATTTTTCATTACAATTAATCCATATAACTATATAAATTCCAGTAAAAAACTACAACAACAATGAGAATTATTGAGATAAATAAATAAGACGTAGTAAATTCCATGCAATCTACTGATATTTCCTGAAAACCTGGAAAATTTACGAAAATACTTTCTTGGCCTTCAAAACTCCTTAAAATCGTTGCAATCTTCGGAAATCTGCTAGAATCTATTAAAATACTTTAAAATCCCTCGGAATCGTTTGAAATATCCTAAACCCTTGTATATCCTATAAAATCGTTCTATATTTTCAGAAATTCTAGGAAATTATTTAAAACCGCATGGAAATTTTGTTGAATCCCTTAACAATATTAAAATCTTCAGAAAGTCCTTGACACAATTAAATTTTTTTTTAAATTGTAACTGTATTTAATTTAAAAAGCTTTCTATGTAAAATTCCAGTTGAATTGTTTTATTAGCAAAATAATATCGAGCTATTTATGCATCATTTAATTCGCCTGTTTAGTGTATTATAGACTAATCTTGAACCCTAAATTGTATACTTCGTAACTGTTCTAGTTTCTTTCTGTTTGTTCTGAAATTAATATTTTTATGAAAATTGGTCAAATAAGGTACCTGTTCAATATTTGAAAATTACAGGCTTACTGCAAAAGAAAATTTTACTCACGAACATTTTCACATAGCTGCTGGCATAAAATGCAGTCAGAAAAATTTTAGCCTGACGCAAACAAATATTTATTTTACCCTATATTAAAGAAATAACTTGTTTTATTCAAATAAAAGTTGTTTGAGTTAAACAATAGGGTGTTTGACTGACATAATTTTTTTTATTTGAAAAAATATTTGTTTGAATTAATCAAATAAATGTTTAACCCTACATCAAAGAAAGAATTTGATTGAAACAAACATTTTTCTAAGTGTGCATCATACATATTTCAGATACATTGAAGTTTTCGAATTCAAATTTACCTTCAGATAAATGTTGATATTACTAGCAGGAATTTGACTGGCTGAAACTTGACTGTGTTAAAACTTCGAATCCCCTCTCTTCGTCGAATTTTAGAACTATGCATTCTCCTACTTACAACCTGTCAAACTTTGTTACACGGAGGTTTTGACCTACCGAAGTAATACTACGTTAAAATATTGGTTGGCACGTCAATTCTACGTTTGGACACCAGAATTTTGGAAGTTTGCCATCCGATTCTGTCAGAAGTGTATTGAATTCGGTTTCTGAAGTTTCTTCATGTCGATATTTTGACAAGCGGTACAATCCTGAAATTTTAAAAATAGTGCAAAAAAATGCTTCAACTCGTTTTCAGATATTAAATGCAATTGCCAAGTCTTCCATAAATCTCGATGTTGCGTATTTTACATTTTTGCTTGTCTTCTTTTCTCTGATTTATAACTAAAATCCAACACCGACTAGAATCCATTCTCATCCATTTTTTACTGAGCCTCGGGACATGAGAGGGGGTCACAGCTGCACTCCATTCCGAAGACAATCTCTACATATTTGAAATCTATTCACAGTGGACGTGCAGAGCTTTCGTTTCAATGTATAATCAATATTTATAAATTTTCGAAAAGGTCTTTCTAGAGCAAATCGTTCTCTAGTCAATAAATATTTTATACAAATAGCATTGATTTGGTTATCTCTTCAATTGCACTATTTCTAAATATATATTAAGAGTGAATATAAATAGAATAATCGTTAAATATATTACTATATTTTTCCATGCCTCTTGAAGGGGCCGTGCATGAATTACGCAAAGTCTTACATGGGGGAATATGCGGTCAAAACAGTTTCTTATGTAAGATATTTTCAAGTCTGCTAATCTGTAAAAAACAAAAGTTAAACAGATTTGATTGTGAACAGCTGTTTTATGATACTTTATTGATAATTGTGAAAGTATTATTTGTAATTTATCTAATAACATTATTATCCCACTAAAATTTTATATACTTAGGGAACGAACATACATATGAAATATAAACTCAGTTAATTAAATAACCAAAGCACATTAATGAAATTAGTTTAAGGAAATAAAAGTGTGTTAATAACAATAAGTGCTTAGTATTACAAACTTATAATTTTATTATTTCTTGAGGGCCTAAAATGTTGCGTAGTCCAGTAAGTAATGTAGTATAGTAAGTAATCAAAAAGTTGGCAAACAAAATTTATATTATTTTCTTCGCAAAATTTCCACTTTTCTAATCTAATAATTAGAAAGTATTAAAAATGAACTTTAATGCTTACTTTAACTACTGTATGTTCTTAGTCTATAAATTCTTAAAATTCCTCTTTATTTATAGCAGACTTCACGATCTTTGTCCTCTTTTCCCCTTTTTCTCGTTTTTCCACTTAAATGCGACCTGAATGAACTAAACCCAATAAGAAAATCCAACTATTTTTGGTTGCATAATAATTCTCTTCGGTTGAAAAGTTAACTACAAAATTTCTTGTTAAGAATTCATCTTTTTTAGCTAAAAATTTTATCGTTTCGTTCAAAACCTAATTATTTTGTTGAAAATGCAATAATTTTGTGAAAAATTCATCTCGTAAAAAATTCATCTTGTAAAAAATTAATCTGGAAAATTAAAAAATTTGGTATAAAGTTAAACTATTTTGACGAATGTTGAATCAAGTTGTTATAAATTCATAATTTTAATTACAAATTAATTTCTCTCGTTCAAAATTTAAATGATATGTTGAAATTGAATTGTTGTTGGAAATGAATTTTATTGACTGAAAAGGTAACTATTCCATTTTTGGTTAAAAATCAGTCTTTTTAGTTGACAATTCAACTATTTTGTGGAAAACTTATGCATTTTCTTAAAAATTCGTATTTATTAGTAGAAAATAAATTGTTTGGTGCATAATGCAACCTTTTTTGTTGACAATTCATTTTTTTTAAATAAACATTCGAATATTTGGTTGAAAACGTGTAATTTGTGTACCTAATTTGTTTAAAATTCGTAGTTTTTGGTAGAAAATTATTCTAATTGCTTGAAAATTAGAGTGTTTGATGAAAAATGTATGTATTTTGTTGAAAATTCGTCTTTCTTAGTAAAAAATTTATCTTTTTCGTTAAAAATGCATCTTTAAGGTTGAAAATTTAACATTTTAGATGCATTTTTTCTTCATCGACTAAAAGATCATTCTTGGTTAAAAATTCAACTCCTGTTAAAAATATATCTTATTGATTTAAAAGTTCATATCTTTTGGTAGAAATTGCAGCTTTCTTGGTTACAAATTCAACTGTTTGGTTGAGAATAAATCTGTTTTGGTTGACGTGGGGGCGTGTACTTACAGACCCTAAAAAAGGGGGCTACTTGGTTCATAATTTCAGAAAAAAACTTCGCCCCTTAACTATTCACACGTATAGAGAATGTATTTCGCCAGTTTTATTTAACTAAATTTAATACTTAGACAACTTTATTCAGTTGCTCGTTTTGTTATGAGATTTATCTGTCACAGATGTGTCTCTCGGCATCCGAAAAGAAGAAAATCAGATTTTCCTGTACGAATAAGTCGCCTTTAGAAACTCAGAATATTAACGGTAAAGACATGAGGTCCCAGGTGTCTCGTACGTGTTTACGAGACTCAGAACGGCCCAACTTTGGAGACTTGGCACGAGAAGTTTGAAGGTTATGTTTTGTCGAATATATCGCGAATACACCAGGTGTGAGGGGTTCTTCTGGTTTATAAAGTAAAAACTTCATAGCCCAAGTGCACACCATGCGAGAAATTCATACTCAAATTTCTTGCGCTGCAATTTATAAGCCAAGAAAAGAGTACTTCATGCTATTCTTATCCAATCCTTTGTCGTATGCAAAGCTTCATATGCGCCAGAAAAATTTGTTAATAAATTTTAGGCAGCGAAAGAACTTCTGTGGACTAAATCCATGCATCAAGAAATTATTTTTGAAGGCAATTTCTGTGAGGTACTAATATTGGGTATTAGGTGGTTCAAAACTTCGACTTTTAATTTTTGGTGGTCGATCCCCCCTAATTGTTTATTTTTTGGACAAAGAATTTTTTTTTATTAATTCAGTCAACAAATGCTTATTGCTCAAAACTTTAGGTTATACGTTATGAGATATTAGGAAAAACTAGACTTTTCTCCACCTTTTATATTCACAGGAAAAAAAGACTTGGACAAATGAAAAGTTGTTTAACTAATTGCTAAGCATCCTTGAGAAAAATACATTGATCTCGAAATTTGTTAATTGTGTCTATAATCCCAGAAAATATTAACTTTTGGCACTTTAGCATTAATTTTACATAAAACTGCCATTTCCAATTTTTAGATAATTTTCTGGATGCAATATAAGGGACTTGGGTGTGGGGGTGTCGAAACTGAAATTTATTGTGTGAAAATATTTCCTTGAACATTCCTTAAGAAGTGACTAAACTTAGATTTACAAAGAAGTTAATAAAAGGTACTTCTTTTTTCAATTTTTTAGGAAACCGACATTTTCCCATTAAAAATTTCATTTTAAAAATTTCATTTATTTTTTCTGGAAACGGAAAAATCTCTGGGAATCGATCCACAAAGATCGATAGTCAAAGTTTTACAGCTGGATAAAACCACCCTACTGGGTATTTGATATGGTTTTATTTTAAATGCCAAAAAATTGCAATGGATCATTCTTGCATATTCCCAGTTGCATATTCCTTAATAGTCCTTCATATTCCTTGCGAGGCCAACGTGCATTCGCTATAAATGACGAGGCTTATCTTTTCCGTTACAGGCACTGCTTCCAAGCGGTAACTTTCTCTTTATGACTGCATGGGTCGAAAGCTTCTTCATATCCATGTGGATTAACTTGATAAGGCTTTCTCGTTTATAAAAAAGCAGTGTCTATTATTACTGAATTTTTCGTAAGATTAGCCAGTCAAGTAGCTAGGGCTAGTATCGCAGAAATTTCCGTACATTTCGCTGGATCGTTGGAGCTGCTATTACAGAATTGTACGTACTACTAACTTTATTAGTATTAATATTGATAATAATACTAATTGTACTTTGCTTCTTCTTTTGCACTTTGGAAACGATGAAGGAGACAGAAAATTGTTAACAGTTTGAGAGGAGTGGGAAATGTGTCTGAGGGACAGAAAAGGCGCAGTTAGTATACCCTAATAATTTCGTGGGAGGGGGTTATGATAGATAGAGGAGCGGCGTCTAATATGGCGCACTAAAATATATCTCTCAATTTAAAGAATAATGTAAGCAATTTTTGTGTAGCTACATATGGAGCAAGCAGTTCAATATTTTGGATTTACTCTTGATATAGTCAAAATCAATATTGAAATTAACTAAAAACATTAATTTTAGTTTGTTCTTTAAAGTTTACCTCCGTCAAGTTACCTGTCATGTTCCATAATATGTAGCAGTGCTTATCTGTCTTGAAATAGCAAATCAAAAAGTACTTGACAATAGTCGAAGAACAAATTTCAGTAAAAGCAGGCGTTAGAAAAAAGTTTTTTAAATATTTCAATCAACAGGATGTATAATATAATATAATAGCTTTTCATGAGATTTCTCTCAAAGAGGTTACATATCTTACCTAAAAATTGGCTAAGAATGTTTTGATATTGAAAACAAATTTAGTATTCATGTATGTATTTCTATAAATGTAGACATATTTATGCATCGTACACCACATTAGATTCACGAGCATATTGTACAAGTAAATGCATTTTACGTTAAATTTCATTAACTTACTTAACATTGAAGCACTAAAACATCCACGAGACTTTAGAATGTAGATTAAATGTAGTAACTTTTTAGGACAAACATGAAATAATCAATACGGAAATTTCCGCAAGATTATCCCCAGAATGAAAATTTGGTATTACTATGCAGTAAATTATAAAAGATCAAAATAACTTGAATATATTAATCATGAATGTTAAATACAGCAGAAGAATATTTCAATTATACTCAGAGAGATAAAGTGCTCACCTACCCTGCTACATTCTACCGCACCCTCGAGGACCAACCAAGGAAAGTGTTCTCTACCAGACGAGCAAGAAGAAAACAACCAAGTCCTCTATATTGACCCCGACATGTTGAAAACGCGCACGAATACACTGCTTGCTCGATCGAACCAAAACACCGATCAAGAAACGAAGATACCTACATGCGGACAATTGGGTTACCTGAATTCGAGAAGCAAGAACCAAAAAAAAAAACTTATGAGAAATTGAATAGTGATTTTTTTAGTTAACACTGTATCTTTCCAGACTTTTCATACAAAAATGTTGATGTTAATTGGATATGGAACAAATGAATCATTTATGTTTCTTAAATAATTCCATAAATATTAAGGGGCCCGAAAGGTATTTTATTTTATTTTTTCAGACAATTACCCAAAAATCTTCCATGTAGTAAATAGTACAGTCAAATTAGGATTTCTGCTGGAAGAAATTATAGACACGGAGATTTTTGTCTGAAAATGTTTGAATGGACGTCCTCTTAAAGCGCTGAAAATTTCGATGAAGATTTAATAATCAATTGTTTGTTATTATTAAAAAACATTAAATCGCAAAATTTTCTCAACACGTTTGCTAGGATTGTGACAAAGCTATGATGAATTTTCATTGTTGAAAAAACAATCGCGATGGGGTGTCTGCTTTTCAATATTAAAATTGGATAGTTCAATGTAATAAAAAATATTTTTTCTGGATTTCAGAATCAAACATGATAGAGGGGTGGGGGAGCACTTTTTTAAACCGATGAAATATCCAGCAGATTGTGCATCTTCAGGAAAAAGTATTTTTAAGATAGCAACAACATTTTTCACGTTATTTATAACAAATCGTTGTAAACAATAGCTTTCTTTCCATACTTTATAAAAAATTTCACAGAATTTCACTGGCAGCATATCGTGATCTTCTTTTTCCTGAAGATGCACAATCTGCTAGACATTTCAGCGAACCTGAACTCAACAGATTTTTTTCCACAAAATATAAATGTTTTTAAAAAATTTGCTCCCTCACCCCTATCATTTTCGT
>CAKNWW010317288.1:0-14607 GCA_932074435.1 Andricus kollari | reverse complement strand
TGTCGAGTTTAGAATTTTTAAGTTAGAATTCTAGTTTTGAGTTACCTTTTGAGATTTCACTCATTTGTCATGATTTTGTTGATTCTGGCCCAAGAAAGGTCTTGCTTCCAACGCATTTAGTGTTGATTAAAATAATTTGAGCTTGCGGCGTCGAAGGTGTAATAATTCTCTTTCACGGGAGTTATGGTGAATTTGGGTAAAATTTTCAGGACACCCCTGGCGGACCGAATGAACGGAACAGATACGCTACAGCGTATCCTTAAAGTATCCACATCGTATCCTCTCCGTATTATGGAAGAAAAAGCCATTAAAAAAGGAAGATGAACATTTAACTTGTTGAAATTCGGATTCTACGTGAAATTTTGCGTTAGAAGGTCACGAAGTAATTGCCATAGTTTTTCTTGCAACGATAAAAACTTTAAAAAAATATAATAACTATCGACAGCGTGGGCTGAAGGCGACTTCAAGCGTCCATAATCAAGCATCCATAATCGTTTAAGCAGTACTGCTTGAACGCTTGAAGTGCTTGAAGTCGCCTTCAGCCCACGTTGTCGATAAGTATTATATTTTTTAAAAGTTTTTATCGTTCCAAGAAAAACTATTACAATTACTTCGTGACCTCCTAACGCAAAATTTCACGTAGAATCCGAATTTGAACAAGTTAAATGTTCATCTTCCTTTTTTAATTTGTTTTTCTTCCATGATACGGAGAGGATACGATGTGGATACTTTAACTGAAAAAATTGTGTTAAAATTCAAAATCTGACGTGAAACAGTGAGAGACGTGAGAACGTTGTAGTTCAGTCTAGTAAAGCGAGAATTTATATCCAACTACACGCATTTTAAAACATTTTCGTTGTAAACCGTGTCTAATTAACCCATCGTATTATATTTTATGTACTGTCAATTATTTATTTTACTATTAATAGATGTAAAAAAGAACATGATTAAGTACGTGTAGACACTGCACGGAATGGTCACAATAGGAAAACGTACATACGTAAATGTACATACGCAAATATCCATGTTTAAAAGTAAATACATTCATGTGCATGCTTATATATGTATTAAACTCAAGGATTACATGTTACCAATGTGTAATTTCGAGGGTAGAATTTGATATGTTAAATAAGTAATCAATAAGGAGTTTTCTAAATTGAAATTGTGAAGGTGCATTTCTAATGCTTGTAGATAGTTTGTTCCAAAGGCGAGCACCACGAATAACAAAAGACCTTTGCATTTTACACGTGCGGTGTGGCTGAATTTTTAGTACTGTTTTCCTTTCACGGAGTTTGGAATGTGTCTTCTTTTAGCAACGTTGAGAAGTCCTGCTCTTTCTCTATACTGGGTAATATGTTCGCTTTTTGGGATGTTATAGATGAACCGAATGCAAGCATTAAGCGTACGTTCAAGCTTTGCGTTCAGTTCCACAGTAACATCATCATATACAATACAGCCGTAGTCAAAGAAAGGAAGGATGAGGCTTTTAATTAGAAGGATGCGCGTTGGAATAGGAAGTGATTTTTTATTCCTGTTAAGTTGTTGGAGGACTCTAAAGGTTTTCCTCGAGATATCCGCAACTTGTTCATTCCACGTAAGAGAGCGATTAAGGATATAGCTTAAATCTTTCACAGAATCCACAAAGGGGATAAGACGCCCATCGATCAAGCGAGGAGGCAAGGTTGCAATTGTTGCAAGTGAAGGAGAGGAAGAAGGTCCTATGATTATTGCCTTAGTTTTAGCAGGGTTAAGAGTGAGACCATTTGTCAAGGCCCACTGCACCACCAAATCAATATCCTCCTGCACCTTTTGAAGTAAGCTCTTAAGAGTGGCAATAGGCCCAGAAAGGTAAAGCTTAAGGTCGTCAGCGTATTTGTGATAGTCGCAATGACGAAGTTCACTACCAAGTTCAGAGGTATAAATATTAAATAAAGTGGGCGCAAGTATGGATCCCTGAGGGACACCACTCTTGACCTCCCCACAATCAGAAGGCTCGCCGTTGCTGATTTGTACTCTTTCAGAACGATTACTGAGATAAGATTCAAACCATTTAACGGCCATATTAGAGAGGTGAAGTGATTTAAGCCTAGTCAATAGTAAATTATGGTTAACTGTATCAAACGCCTTAGAAAAGTCAAAAAGGACAACGACAGTTACTTCCCTTCTATCAATTGCCAGTTTAAAGTCAGAAGTTACTTTAAGTGTAGCTGTAAGAGTACTATGCCTGGCACGAAACCCAGATTGCATTGGGTCCATTAAATTGTTAGTTTCAATATGTGCAATAAGTTGCTGATGGACAATGCATTCGAAAGGTTTAGGCAAGGCACAGAGGATGGATATCGGGCGGAAATCTTTGGGAGAGGTAGGGTTAGATATTTTAGGAATAGGGCGAATAATCGCCTCTTTCCAGGTATCAGCGAAGATTCCCACCTGTAGAGATGAGTTGTAGATATGCAAGAGAATAGGACAAATCACTGGTAAAGCTAAGCCAATCATTTTAATTGAGATACCATCAGAACCTTGAGCATTTGATTTTACCTCTAAGAGTTTTTAAATTAGGGTTTCTTGCGATATCTCAGAAAAGAATAATTTAGTATCATCAAAGGTTGAGGGAATTGCGGACGAGAAATGAGTGCTGTTTGCAAGAAGTGTGGGTTTTGTGGTGAAGGCTGTTAAAAGATCTGCGGGGGGGAAATTGTTATAAGGAGCCAAGTGTTTTGGAGGAATAAGTCCAAGTCGTCTCAAGAGAAAACAGATCTTTTCATTTTTATTTCTGTTTTTAATAGCATTGTAATTGTATTGGTTATATGAATCCCTAATTTTGGTTTGAACTAAGTTTCTCAATTTACGAAATTCAGCTTGAATAATACTATTTTTTGTTCTTTTAGCCAATCTACGTTTTTTCTCTCTTTCTTTCATCAAGTCTTTGATATAAGATGTAATCCAAGGAGTGGACTTCTTTTTTACTTCAAGGGTATGAAGTGGCGCAGATTTGTCAAAAGCTAAAGATAAAAATGTTGTTAGACAAATAGCCTTTCTATTTATATCCTTTTCAATAAAAATTCTTTTCCAGTCATAAGTGGAGAGATGTTCAAGAAATTCGGCTTCATTTATATTTGTGAGATTGCGTATAGACAGAGGAGATATACTAGAGGAGGGATCAAAGGAGAACTGACATTGAATGCTGATAAGGTCGTAGTTTGAGAGGAATCAGACTGAGTGGAAGAAATTACCTTGTCTAGATCATCAACAATCATCAAGTCAATCCATGTACTAGAATGATCGGTGTGGTGCGTGGTACTATGGGGAACTATAGATAATCCGGCGTAGAACACTACTGATTTTAAATAGTTAGTTAAATTGTTGGTGGCATTAAGATTTGTGCTTAGGTCACCAGTAAGTACAATATTATTATAATTAGGTATAAGGTCAAAAATGTCAGTCTCAAGTTCCCTACAGTAAGAAGCATTGGGAGGTTTGTAAATCACACCCACCAACATGCTGTCATGAGAAGAAGATACCTTGGTAAAAAGGTGTTCAGCAATAGGATAATTGGCAGAAGGACTCTTTCCCACCTGTACACCCCTTAAGCTGTCATGAATGCAGAGACAGACCCCGCCCCCCTCTTCTCTCATCTCTATCTCTACGGAAAAGTGTGTAATGATCAAGTGCTACGAGGCTAGATGGAGTGTTAGGCGTAAGCCAAGTCTCAGACACGGCTATGATATGATAGGAACAGGACATAAAATGATGTTTAAATTCTTAGTAATGGGCAGGTAAAGATTGAGCGTTAACGTGACAGATATTTAAGGTTTCCATTTCGACAGTGATCAGTAAAGATCAAGTATAGTTAAATATAGAAGTGTCTGAAATAAATTAACCACCAAAATCCAGTTCACACGATTAAAATTGGAAATAGGGAATAAGGCACATAAAAAGGTTAAAATTGAAAAAGCAATAAGCATTATAATATTAACATGATAAATATTTAAGATATCCATTGAAAATGTAAGATGGTTAGTTTCAAGTTGCAAGTTACCTGAGAGAAAGGTAGCATATAGAAAAAGATAATAGAGATAGAAATAACATGATCAGTAACCAACAGAGCCCAAATTAGGTAATTACAAATAGGGTAAAGTAGAATCCAATAGTTGCTACAAAACAGGTGTTCCGTCGCCCCTACGAGGATCAGACCGTCGGCATTCGCATCTCTACTAGATGCTCCAAATCTTTCATTTAAGTACACAAATTTGTTTAGAATCCCAACATCATTCACAATGCCTAATATGCAGAACCGAAGTCACAATCCCGAAACCCTGATTCGGAATTTACACTCACAGGTCCACCGAATAGAAGCCTAGCCAACATCGGATAGGGATTACATAACAGGTTAGATTTGTCTACAATAAGCAAGTACTCGTTACCATTTACGAATCAGTTCACGGTTCCGTCGAAATGACCGGATGCAAAGTCTCCTTATGCACAGCATCAAAGAGACCGACACCCAGGCGAAGGTCAAGTCAAAATTTAAACATTGTGTCGAATTCTGATACAGATGTGGATATTGAGCCATGATAACACAATAGAGAACAATATTTCGGTCGAAATTCATTCTATGCCAAACGAAATACGAATTAACCTTCACCTTGCCTAAAACGGTGTAAAGTGGATCAGAATAGTTTACTTATGGACCTAGAATTAGACCTGAAAGAAAAAAAAATTTCGTTACTTAACAAAATAACCTACCGAGGAAAACTAGCGCAGGGTCCCAGATGAATTCGAGAAGGGAAACCGAAAGGGAAAGAGCGCTTAGCATTACATCGCCCACTAGACATAGGCAGGAAATAGGGGCTTAGGAAAGATTAAAATTAAAATTAAAATTAAAATTAAAGATTAAAAGTCCCAACAGCTTCCTGACTACAATTGAGACCGCAGAAAATTGACACAGGTAACTAACGAAGATATTCTTATTACGATGCCAGTATTATTGGTCGGAATAGCGCAAAAGTGTTTCAGAAACCACGAACAACAATTTTATACTTGGGTGAAATTAAAAACAGAGCTTTGATCCCATTTGCGCGACGACGAATTTGAAAGCCGAGCAAAAGAGAAACAGATGGGTGATATTGAGTACGGGCGTACGTGCCCAATTGCGGAAATTCGTTTTATTCGTTGAAACCAAATATATTGACCTGACTCAGTTCCACCTAGAAGATTATGGTGTGGTTCGGTTTGGAAGTGGGTGAAATATAAAATGAAGGTACATAAGGGCGTAAGAGCTACGAGCCGTATAGTGTAATTGTGCAGTCTAGTGCGGTCTACTGTACGTTTTTAGCTTTAATTTTAGTTTCAGGAAATTCCTATAATGGTTCGATAAAGCTCCAAAAGTACGTGAAAGTACTTTCTTGCTTTTTTTGAACGTTTACAACTTATACATCATTTTGCAATTGGGTTAAATTTTTTAATAACGGATTTTCGCTTATTTAATGAAAGATTTTTCGGAAATGGTTGCTTCTTTCTTGATGTTCCAAGAACAATCTTTCAGCTCCCGTGGAGGAGACTGAAAGAGTAATCGTGGCCTTAGCTACCGAAGAACAAGCGAAGTCTAAATTAGTACGCTCAACCCGAAACAAAAATCCGGATACGGGAAGGATGTTGGTAATCATTCTACTCCATCGGAAGTTCCTCAGTGTGGGGAAAAAGGAGTGTGGGATATCAGAGTGGTAAAACTCCTACTGAAAACACATTAATCTGTCAGAATTGTAACGAAAGTGGTCATTTCCGTAAGGATTGCACCACTGTGTATCGCATATACTATAGATGCAAACCGGAATGCTATACGTTTAAGGA
This sequence comes from Andricus kollari, assembly GCA_932074435.1. Lineage (NCBI taxonomy): Eukaryota > Metazoa > Arthropoda > Insecta > Hymenoptera > Cynipidae > Andricus > Andricus kollari. The sequence continues at coordinate 8,757 of CAKNWW010317288.1, read as the reverse complement.
ATACTCTAGGTTCGCGGGTGATGGGACAATGGAGTAGTGAATACGGTCCTCACTACTCCCGAAACTTTAGACACGATTGCTAAAATTCAGAAGGCGTCTCTGATCTGAACAGGAGGACCAATTTAACTCAAACGATTTTACCGACGATATAAATATGAAGAGTTTCAACGGTATGGGAATGCCGCCTGAACATAAATTTGTGTAATTTCTATAATGCCAGATATTGATTCGATAGTTTTCGTTGAAAGCGACAAAGATTTTCAACATCGTGAAACAAATATAATTTTAGTAGAGGCCGGGGAACATATGTTAGCCAACCCGTAACCTACTCATTTGAGTTCGGAAGATAGACTAGCAGACATTAGTCAGGAAAAAGCCAGCTTGAATACCAACGACTTGTTGATAATTAGGGTAATTTAAGAGAGGATATCGGAGGCCTATTGATAAGTGGACTGTCGAAACCACGGAAATCGCTACTAGGACCCACGTGAATACATTGATAGCATCCATTTCGATAGACGCCTTTGGAACAGTGGTTAGTCGAGGAGGAGGGATGTGGTGGGATAGCAGTCCGGCTCGACGAGGAAGTGAGGGCTTTTAGGAAACTCTTAGAAACAAAGCTCCCTCAAAAGTACAAGGAACCGTTAAAGTCTACCCCTCTGATTAAGCACACAATTAACGTACAAGGTCACCCTGCCATCAAAGAGGGTTATCGGGTATTCTCCTCAAGGGTTTAGGAATTGATGTGCGCGGGAGTGGGCAGATTGTTGGCAGAGGGCATCATTACAGAGTTTGTCAGCGAAAGGTCAGCACCAATTTTGATGGCCCGTAGGACTGACGTTAACTATTGACTATGCTTAGATTTTCGAAGGTTAAATGGCGTGGTCAAATATATTCCGAAAATCGATTACGGCTGGGCTTTCAACCAGATTCTATTGGAAAAAGTAGGAATGCCTCTCGGCCATGTGGAGAATCCAGGAATTCCGAGAGTACCTCGAAGAGTACCACTTTAAAGACATAACCGACCATTGTCGTCTTCGATGGTTGAATAATCTGCGGAAACCTACCAAGAGACTCGCACGATATAACTTAGAACTCCAGAGTTATGACTTCGAGATTCTCCATCGTAAGGGCGCCTTACACCACTTCTCCGACGTGATATCGAGGTAGACCGAGAACGAAGAGTGGATTTTCCCATACTGGAAATTTGAGGACAGCAGGTTGTAGAAACAGCGCCCTGGCCCGCTCGGCTAGCTTGACGGGTCAGCGCGTTTTCGAGCAATTGTGGAGCGAGTGCCTGCGAGTGTTCAGTTTGTTTTACTCTGCAACGACGGGAAGCTTCTACAAACATCCTGCACTCACGTTTCAGAAACACGTAGCTTGTTTTTTAATAAGCTGTGTATGCAAGGATTTTTCGTGATACTCCTTTTGATTTCTAAGTCAGAAATATGAGATTCAAGATGGGGGTTCCAATATGGCCGCCTTTAATATGGTCCAAACATGTGAATATTTTTCATAATTCATATAGTGTTGGCACTCTCATGCACCCACTAAACTCACCTCCCCTCACTAGCCAGAAAATTACCCTTGAACCGCTTTCACATTATTTCAGGGCCATGCCTATAGGCTCGCTGCGACGTGCTTCGGCGTCCTTCTGTTTATGCTAACCTGGCATTTTTCGCCTCTCCCGCCCAACCAAGATGTGCGCAACGTCTCCAGCAGCTCGACGGCATTGCGCAGCGGGCTCGCAGGCCTTCGAAATTTTGGTTGGGCATGCTCAGCTGGCGCTGATACTTCTGTGGTTTTCCTCCTTTGCGGCGCAGAGATAGCACTGTGGCGTGCTTTCGTACTCGGCAGCCCTATGACCGTCTTTGCCGCATCTCCAGCAGAATCTAGTCCAGTCAGGACGCTCGCCCTCTGCTGCGAGGTAGGCGTAGCCTTGGCAGCTGTAGCATTTTATGGCCTCCTTCTTCTTGTGTATTCTACAGAAGACAGGGGAGTCCAGACAGAAGAAGAAGCCGGGGAAACTACAACACAATAGTATGAGAAGAGAGTGAGGGAGCCTACATTGAATCCTCTAGAGAAAAACACCAATAGATCATAACCGAAGAAGTTGATGTGCCGCGCCAATGGTCCGGTTACTTCAACCGGAAAGCAGAGAAAGGAAAACACCAGGCGCGCTCGTCCCGAGGCGGTCTTTATATAACCGACTAACGGATCGATCTACTCACAGATCCTGAAGGACTTCAAAGGTGAGGAAAGCCGGACACCCTTAGTGTCAAACTCTAGGGTGCGCCAGCTCGTTCCTCGCATCGAAGTCGAGGTTCTGGTCCTCGACGAGACAACCCTAGACAAAGCGGTATGAGAAGCTGTGAGAAGACACTTCGGATCGAGCCTGGCTGTAGATGTCAAAGTCAGAATGACGAAGAAAGCCTTCAGGGGGTACCTGAAGGGGTACGTCAAGCTAAACAAGGAGCTAACCGCGAGGATACATCATATGGGATACCTTAAGGTGGGATGGGTGTCCCATAATACTACCAATGTGCCGCAAAGGAGGGAGAGCTTCGTAGTAACCATCCACCGGGGACGAAGAGATGCCCGTCGTTTAGGGAGGCCGCTCCATCGAGGAAGCCACAGAAACATCAGCGGTAGCCGAGCAAGCCCGACTAAGATGTCGACGGCCGACAAGTCCACTGCGCGACACCGTCGCGCTGATCGCGCTGCTGGGGATGATGCGTACACCTTGGTTGGGCGGGAGAGGTGACAAAGGCCAGGTGGGTGAAAACAGCAGGACGCTGAAGCACGGCGCAGCGAGCCTATAGAGATGGCCCTGAAGTAATGCGAAAGAGGTTCAAGGGTCATTGTCTGGCTAGTGAGGGGAGGTGAGGTCAGTGGGTACTATCGTTTTTTAGATCGAGTCCCACACTCAGTGCGTCAATGCATTCTCACGAAATTTTAATTTTTCTCAATCGGCTGTAAGCCTCTGACAAAGGGAAGGACGAATGAAGTAAGCAACTGCCCGAACGATCGGCATTTAAGTGTCCTCTTTGAGTTCCAGTATTGTGAAGAAATAGTAGGGACGCGGCCCTGCTGCTCCCCAGAAAGTGCGAAAAAAGTTTGGAAACCGCTGCAATTGAAGAATATCAACGATTACTTTCGGGAAAGCGTAATTGTAAGTTGAACAAATAAATTTTGATAAAGTTATGTAATAGACGTATTATTGAGAACTGATAAATATTAATTTTATCACACCTTACTCCGATGTCAGTTCCAACATTTTGGTTCTTTTCTATTCAAGTAATTTTGGTTTTTGATTATTTTGTATTTAAAAATAACGTAGTACTCAGGGATCGTACTTTCGATACAAATATTTAAGAAAACTTTACCTCAGTAGAAATTACTTAGAAAATTGTAAAATAAAATAAAGCTAAGGTCATGCTATGTGTCAAAAATTAAACTAAAATCATACCTTGTAATTTGACAAATCACTGACGAATTTGGTGACTTTGCTTGCTGACCAGCCACTTTCGGTTATGTTTCTGAGAGTTAATGTGAATCCTACGCTCGGTGCACCTCTTCTAACCGTTATTTCCTTAGCATGAAACGGGTCAAAGGGTCCAACATTGTATTTCGCTAGTCCCGTCTTAAAGAAAGGACGAATCGCATTCAGTCCTTCTCGTACGCAGGCATCAAATCCAGAAACATTCGGATGGCAATTTTTGAAATAGTCCCCTGAAAAAGGGCGAGGAACCTAATTATTTATCGTGTCTCCATTGATTTTTTAAGCATTTGAAGGCACATGTATTTAGTTAACCCCGGCGACATGGGGGTGGAAAAGTGTTACATGAACGTAGGGGTGGGTCACATAGACCCGCTCATTAGATATGAATTATACACTGAAAAAAATGGTTAGTTGTGACAAGAAGCTCTTTATTAGTAGAGATGGTATTAGCTGCGACAACCACTTCGATTGTAAAAGTAACTAACCAGTTTAGTGCGGCAACAAGTCGCCGTTAGTAATCCTACGTAGGTTATATTAGTAACGATAGTAATTCTAGTCACAACAAATAAAGTAGTCACATTTACCACCAATTTATTTTCCAAGAAATAAAAGTAGTAAACGTTACAAATTTTCCTCCTTGGCGAAATTGGCAGAACTGAAACCTGAGCAGTGTTGCCAACATTCGCACCAAAATATCGCGTCATGTTCTCGCTCGTCGCCATTTTCATCTTAACCTTTTTGTGTATTGTTCAGTAGTGAAGACCATGAACACTGTCGCATCGGACTAAATTTTTGAATAGACTTACTACTACTGCAAGTCTGTACTTTTAAATATTTAAATAGTAGTTTTTCATTACCATCCCAATGGACATGTGGGTATATTTTGACATGACGTCTTATCAGGACCTGGTCTCTATAGGAAGTCGTGAGGACGCTCTTGTGTTCACTAATTAGAAATTATAGTGAAATCTACTATAATTTCAATATTGAGAAGTACTAACTTCGCAATAACCAACGAGCCATTAATTTTAATAGTAAAACTGCCTAATTTTATTAGTGAGGAGTACTAATTTAAATAGAGAAACTCACTAATTTTAATAGTAAGGACTACTATTTTAAATAGTAAAACTTACTAATTGTAATAGTGAGGATTACTACTTTAAGTAGTGAGATCAACTAGCTTTTTTGTACGACTAACTAATTTAATAGTCACGTGCGCCAGATTTTTGGTCCACTTCTCCGATACAAAAGGAAGCCAAACTTATAGCCGTGTTAAAATAGTATCATGTGTACAATGGAGAATGGGACTAATTTGACTTGGGTTACGTTGTCAGTCCTCGTTTATGGATAGCGCATACACGGTCTCCTACGGTTAGTGTGCGCTAGGGTGCTTCGAAATACCTTTTTTTTTTATTTTTACATCGGCTGGAGAAAAAACGATCCGAAGAAAGTAAAAAAAAAATTAGAACCTGGCAATATCTTCTGTTGTTTCCTTCGATTTGAAAATTCGAAAAAAGTTTCCTATGGATTCAAAAATCATGACAACTGAGTTTAATTTCATTCTTTTTTTAAATGTGAAAAAACTTGTTTTCTTGGATAATAATTCTGTAGTAATTTTTAATATATCAGTAGGAATAGAGTTGTGACAAAAAAAATTGAAATCATATTAATTTTTTTTTATTAATAGCAATATGCATTTTAAACATATTGTAAGCTAAATTGTCATGAAAAGTACCAAAATAACACAAATTTGAATAGATCCTTAGAATGATCGACACTAGGTAAATTAAGATCATTAAGTAAATTAACATACACTTTAATAGAAACATTTATTATACTAGACTCCGATTACATTTAAAAGTTGCTCTCTCGTTTCGTGTCGGCAACGAACTGCCGCTCCTTCGCGCCCCACCATCACACTGGGGCCTTATCCCCCACTCTCGCAGGCTCTCTCTCTCTCTCTCTCTCTCTCAAGCTCGCACGTCACATTAAATATATCAATACTATATGAATATCTTACAATATGCTCGCATATTAACGAAACACTTTCGAAAATTTGTTTAATTTTGGAGGAATATAAATGACTTTCAAATATCTGTGATATGCGAGTGCTTTATATGTCGAAAAAAAATATATAAATCATAATTAAGGATAAACAATGAGTTACCTGCACATTTATTATAGTGGATAATATTTAAAACAAAAAACAAAAATATGTTATCAGTGACGAGGATTCAATCGAAGTGGAAGACGATTTTTTTCTAAAGCGAAGGAAAAATACAAAATGTGAAAGAACTAATGGCCGAATGGAAAATCAAAACAATCAAATTTAATACTGAATTTTACAATTTTAACAAATAATAATTTCAAGATCGACTTTGATGACTTTTCCAGAGAGCTCCTTATTTTTGTGGTTATATGAGATATTACCACAAATTTTGTCTGATTAATTATTGATAAATATTTCTTTTATATCACCCATCAAAACATTTCTTTCACTACAGCCGTCCTTCCTCAATCCCTCTCCCTATTTTTTATTTTTTCAATACTTTGTCATGACATTTTTCGTGGCCGACCATAAACATTTTAAATAATTTTTTAAACACTTTTGTAACTTTTTGAACTCCCCAATCCCTTATCTGCGCCAACTTTTACTTTATTATTCAAAATCATACATTTTTTCAGCAATCTGAAGAAGCTAGCACGCGGCGTACACGTCCCGGGATATCGGAACAGTGCAGCTTGACTCGGTTCGCGGAACGCAATATAAAATTCAATAATAAATCGTTAAAAATGCAGAAATTGCTCTGAAAATGAAAAAACCTAACTATTAGAATGTCACAGATGATAAAAACAAGTTATCCAGAAAAACCATCCAAGTCGACTTACTATCGGCAAGAAAATGTAGGCATCTGGCTTTGAAACTTAACAACTCAGCCAAAAAAAATGCTAGCGTAATAAGTAAGTAGTCATTTGAAAGCTCAAAGTGTTCTACAAAAATAGGCTTAAAGACGTTAATGTAAACAAATTCTTTTTCGATGCAGACTGAAAATTGTAAAAAAAGTAAGGAAATTCGGGCACTAAATGTGGCCGAATTTCCCTACTATGTTTTATACAAGAGGCAACAGGAAAAATTTTTAAAAATTCATGAATATCAAGAAAATATTTATGAACACTAGGGGTACCGGCCCCCCTCCGGGTACCGCGAGCCGTCATTTGACGGTTATCTATTTTTTCGTATTTAAAGCTTTTATAAACTGATATACAGTGGGACCTCGTTCGTGTCGCACTCGTTCGTGTCGCTGTCGGCTTCGTGTCGTGGTCACGTGACCCCTGAAAACCTCGTTTGTGTCGCGGAAATTACGTCAAAAAGTTGCGTGCGCACCACAATCCAGTGCTGTTCCTAATGGTATTGTGGTATCTAGCCATGTACCCCCTAGTCGGACCCCCTGGTATAAATCACGCTACTTAAGTACGCCCCTGAAACGACCGGAAATGACGTTTGCGACACGAACGAGGTTCCCGGTCCCGAGTCTGCGACACGAACGAGGTCCCACTGTATTGTGATGTTCTTCGTTACTTATATTGCTCCAAGTGTATTTTAAGTCTTACAAGTGTTATGGTCACCACAACAGATGGTAGACTGTAAAAAATAGTTAAGTCAAAACACTAAAAATAGTAAGTATTATGGAATCTTTTCGGCGTATATATGATAACAAATTATGAAAATAAATGCTACACTGCCAAAAATGTTGAAAAGAAAAAGATAGAATTTATGACCACAGCTAAATCAATATTACTGATTTCGCTCACACCTTTGGAACACTTTACGGTTACTCACTGGTACGATGCCGTCAATTGACGGGTCGCGGTACAAGTAGGTGAACAATACGATATTTAGAAAACGCATTGACGAAAAAATCTCAAAATCGAGAAAAAGATTCAAAGGGTCAAATAAATAAAAGACATGAGGCGCGAAAGATCAACTCCAAAAATTACGGATAAAATCGAAAAATGAAAATTGAAAACCGTCAAATGACGGCCCTCGGTACCCGTAGTGTTAAAGCGATTCAAATTGCAAACTGTTACGCAAAGTCTCTGTAATTATTTACAATCTCCAGAACAGATGTGATTGTTTTTTTCATGAAAATCGCGATATTTTCGGACATTTTTTTGTTTGAAAGTAAGTGTAAGAAACTAGCGCGGGTGCTTGTTTTTTGCTGCCAGTCAGAAAAGCTGTTAATTTTTGGGCAGGAATTCAGAGGTTTATAGTGTCGAAAAGTGGAAAAATTTCCTGCCACGCGGCATTTTTAATGACATCGCTTTGTAACTTTTTTTATTCTCTTCTATATGTTTTATATTTAGATTTAGATTTTAGATTTAGGCTAGGGTCATTCCTGTAGTAACTTTGAACGAGAATCCAATAAGATCTTGGTTTTGACCTTGAGCTTGTCCTTCAAGGTCATTTCAAGGTCACCTTTTTTTAAAATGGGAACCCCTATTTTTGACAACGGCAATCGAAAGAGCGAGAAATTTTACGTACAAAAATCTACTCAGGTTGTAGATTTGACCTTGGTGGTTACGCAAACGTCACTTCAACTTGAACAAGGTCTGGATATTTTAGAGAAAAGATCAAATACCTTCCAATGATAATAAGGTCATTCCTTTATCAACTCAAACAGAGAAATTCAATAGTGACCTGCTTTTGACCTTGAACTTGTTCTTCAAGGTAATTTCAAGGTCAATTTTTGTTTTAATGGGAACCCCTATTTTTGACAACGCCAGTCGAAAGAGGGGGAAATTTTATGTACAAACATATACTCAGGTTGTAGGTTTGACCTTGGTGATTACGCAAATGTCACTTGAACTTAAACAAGGTCTGGGACCTGTTTCTTAAGTACATTTTCTATCATAAAAGCTTTCGCTCTTTCCATTTCCGACATTAAAATTTAAGGATTCTATTTTAAAAATGTTGACCTTGAAATTACTTAAAAGGACAAGTTCAAGGTCAAAATCAAGGTCACTATTGAAATTCTTATTTCAAGTTGATGTAGAAATGTCCTGATTATCATTGGAATGTATTTTATCTTTCCTCTAAAATACCCAGACCTTGCTTAAGTTGAGGTGACCTTTGCGTAACCACCAAGGTCAAACCTACAACCTGAGTACATCTTTGTACGTAAAATTTCCCGCTCTTTCGACTGCCGTTGTCAAAAATAGGGGTTCCCATTTTTAAAAACGGTGACCTTGAAATG
>CAKNWW010317266.1:0-36428 GCA_932074435.1 Andricus kollari | reverse complement strand
AAAGGCTGCGCGCTCGATAACACGTGGACTCTGGGCATCGTCGCCTTTTAGTCGATTTCGTACTTAAATGCTTCCAGGATATTGTGCAAGTCTTCTTTCAGGTCTTGATTCACGATTAACATGGTAAATTAACTAATTTTAAAAATATTTGTATATCTTAGAACTTAAATAGAAGTCTATTGATATTCATTTAGGCTTTTAAAAAAGAAGATTTAAAAAACCTTGTATAAAAAGCGTGCAAAGTGCCTTAGATGATTTTTGCTCATGGGATCCTTAAGCTGCAATTTTAGTAGACAAATTTTCTTTCGTTAATGTGAAATTTTCATAAATTCTAAAGAAAGCCTCTTAATTCCACATGAAATCGATACAAATTCATTCATCTTATTTGCATTCACATTTTCACATTATTTGCTTAATTGAAAAAACTTTGTTACATTTAAAAAATATCGTTTCAAAAGGTCAAAGAAAGTATATTCAAAGATACTTTGTTGTTTGAATCAAACAAATCGTTTTATCAGTGTTAGACAAATTTTTTGCTGAATTTAAGTTCATCTCCGAATTTAAAGTCAACACAATATTAGGGTGTAAGAATTTTTGGTATTATTTTTTTACTATGTAAGTGTTCTTCATAAATTGAAAAAAAATTCATCATTTGATTATGAAGAAACTAATCTCGAGCTTGATTTAAGATTCGATATCTTCAAAATATTTTAAATTAAAAAAGTACTTAAATTGAAGGCAAAGGATGTTCGCCAGGTACCCATATTCTTCTTCTGGCATAGTTTGTCGGAGTTGAGTTTTTAAACTTGTTTGAATTAATCTTGAATTCTTTGAAATTGATCATAAATTTTTGAATTCTATAGAATTCACCTCGACTTCGGTCACACTCTCCCTTTTTAATTTTTTCGGGAGAGGGGGTTAGAGGATAATATAGATATAGATATAGAGATGCAACATTACATTCATCTGTCACAAAGATCACCCTTTTATTTTCTATTTTGGCATATTTTGTCAGAGATGAATTTTTAAACCTAGAATTCTTTGAAATTCACTGTGAATTATTTGGAATTCTTTAGAATCCCGCGAACAAAGAAATTACGTTGAAGATAAAATATGCCGGAAAAGTGAAATCCGGAATATTTTGCCAGAAGGCAGCAATACCTGACCTTATTTATTTAACATTAGATATTTGGCGTTTTGTGTTTTTTCTTTCATTTTAGAAGAAAATGAAATTTTTATTCAGTCTTCATTATTAACGGGTTATTTTGTTCTTTAAAATATTAATTAAAATTCCCTTTGGGTTGTTCTTATTTTTCAAAAAAGAAGTCAGGTAATTGTTAAGTATATTAGTTAATTAAAATAACCATTTTTTATGCGAATGTAACTCTGTTTTAATAAGAACCACTGAAAGAGAATTATCGAGAATCGTTTGAAGAACATAATAAGTCCTTAGTAATGAAAATTAAATAAAAATTCCAATTTTTTCATAAAGCGAAAGTTAAAATACCCAAAAACTAATATTGAATAAGCAAATGCAAACTCAACTATTTTTGCTAAACTAACTAAGATTTGTTTTTTCAAGCATGTTATGGCAAAATACTATCAAATATAGGAAAATGAACAGTTTTGCTTTTGAAAGCCGTAAGTGCTAACAACAGTTTAAAACATTATTTCCTTAAAGATGTATTGTTTCCTGGTAATAAAATATTTAATCATCTGTATGTGCAAAACCTGTAAACTTCGCACCGATTCGACTTATTTTTGAAACTGTATTTTTCGAACTTTTGGTTAGTCGATTATAATGGCACTTCGAGAATTTGTAGTTCTTTGTAAAATATTTAACACGTATTTTTCATAAATAACGGATTGATTTAAGAAGTGAAAATCATACTCAAAATCGGATAAAAATAGCATTTTTTTTTAATATCTCGAAAGACATCAGACATAGATGGAGAGTGTAAAAGAACAAAATTTCGGAGTGTGATCCAAGAATTTCAAAGAAAAAGGCGTAAAACGTCCTTTATAGGGCCGAGAAACTAACACTAAAGGAACCAAATAATTAAAGAAATTATTTTCTATGAGATTCTCAAAATGTTTGACGGCAATTCTATATCTACAAAGCAATTTTAACCTATTATCAGGGTAAATAAATAAAACTACCTTAGATAGTACTTTAAAGAATCTATATTCCCAATTTGAAAAAATTCTTTAAAAAACTAATTCATCTTGATAACACCTTAATCGCGTAAACTATCCACAATTTTTTCTTATATCGAATAGAAATAATATCGTTTTAATGCCAGATCGAATCTCACTATTTTGTGCTTTGTTAGAAAATATTCGGGAAATAACTTAAAAATATTATGCATACTATAAGACTGTTATCAATTTTTGAGTTTATTTTCAATTTGTATACATCAGTTACTATTAAAGGTTATAATTTGTTGAGATCTTGATAATATTTTATCATAGAAACTGATTATATTTCAATTTCTTCAATCTCCAGAAAAGGAATATTGTAGAAGCTACAAAACAAATTCCTAAGTATGTCTTGTGAAAACAAAGATAATTCCATACTTCTGAGATCACAATAAATCTCGAAGTGATACCACATATTGCTGCACTATAATCTATTTCTTTGGGGTGTCTTTAATTAGTAAACATTATAAGTATTAATCATCACTAAATTTCTTTCCAAATCTACTTAATGTCCATTTCTACATTTCTAACTAAACAAATCCTTAGTCTTCAGCTATCTGCTCCCTGGAAAAAGAAATAGCCACCCAACATTAATTTCACCCTCCGAAACAAACTGCTCTATATTCACCTCACATGACTCCTCGAGTCCACCTCAATTATTTCTTAACGTTTAGACGACTCGGGACACCTGCACGCGAGAGCTAGGGAAGGAGGGCACGTGCTCTGCGTATGATACAATTTTTCCCTAATGACTGGTAGATGAATGCGAGTAGACAGATGACCATCAGCAGGAGGACAAGGGCACTGAGGTGGAATAAGTAGCGGATGGGTAGGCGGAATAGGTAATGGGAGGGTGGAAGCAAGGCTGGCTTCTTCAGGGGCAAAAGCAAGAAGTGAGAAGAGTCAGAAGAGGAAGGCGAAGAGACCGTGTAGAGGAGGCGGTAAGTGTATCGGAACATCGGGCGACAGACGCGCCTGGGAGTCTGGCGAAAGATCCGAGGTCCGACAATGAATACCTACCTATTAAAGTGGTGTGAACAATACGGCAGTCCGCTACAAGCCCTACACCCTACAGCCTTTACTATACTTATATACTATACATATAGTATATGTATATGTATATAACTATATACACATGCACAGATATATACATATAGACACTTAGGAATACCCACGCGCTCGCCACGAGAAGACCCGTGCTCGTACCGTTCTCGGACCTGCTCGTACCGTGATATACTGCGAGATGAACGATATGTGCATGGACGTGCTGCTCTTTGCGGCTCCGGTCCAGTCGCCTCCTCTTCCTCGGACTACCTTGCATATCATTTTGCCACCGATTCTGCTATCATCTTTTAGTTATCGTTCCTACTTAGCTGTAATTTATACGACTAGTTCTTCACTCTTTCTCTGATGACCAATATGGAGTTCTAATTATAATTTGGACTTTTGATAAGAGGAGATACTGCTGAATTTATTCATGGATGTCGGTAAAATTGTAGGTTTTAGGGTTTGATGCTATTTCTTATCTGTGAACTAGCCTTTTTGTTTCCTAATACGTTCATGTACAGTGCACTACAACATCAGCGATGCATGACGTTTTCAACATATTCGAGTCTGTTTCCCCAATTCTCATGCCTAAGTATGTGTCTATCACATATTTTCTTTATCCTTCTCTATACAAGATTACTACCTTGTTCTTTTTACCATATCTAATACTTATTCGTTCATGACCATATCTACCGATTTCATTTTCATCATCTTTCTATGTTCCCATGATTTCAAATCATGTGTTCTTCTTTCTTCTTATAGCTGAATATATATTGTTAATATTTTCTTTCTGAAACCAACATCTAGACCAGAGGTCTAAGGCTCTAAGGACAGGTAAGGGATATTCGTCAAGGATAACTCAAGAAGAGAGCTACAAAAAGGGAAACCAGCATCCACGGTTTTTAAAGATTTTGGAAAGGTATTTGATGTCAGAAGGGATATTCAAAGGATTTATACCCTTCACAAAATGAAACTACAATTATAAATATTGATGAGAAAGAAGAATATATTCCTTCGGATCTTTGGTGTTTAACCTATACATAGAACATGCAATTAATTCTCATGATCAAAGAAAAAGAGTTCGAGAAAAACACATCAAGAAGGTAAAGCTAAAATAATAGCAAACAGAAAAAAGAAGTTAAAAACTCTTGGAACATTAGAGTAGGAAATCAGCATTGTAGGATGAAAAGAAGAGGAAACAGGAAACTATACTTGAATTCAAGAATAGACCATTTCTTTTCTAAAATTGATTTCAGTCTTTCTTATTTCGCAGTAAAGTTCTTTAATAAATAAAACTCTCTAATTTTGTGATGGGATAGATTGGGGGCTTATGCGCTGGATGAAAATAACTTCTTCATTTTAATGAGATCGGCAGGGGGCTACAAGAAAAGATGAGTGCGGTTTTCGTATTGTTTTTCAGTGGCATTGTTTCCTAAACGATGTAACGAGTGAGTCGCGTGCTTTCGCAAACTCATGAAAGCTTGAACTGCGCTAGACTTTATTTTCCTCCAGAATGTGATTTGTTGATAAATATTAAATTTAGAAGATACATTTTTTTTGCAGATTATTGGAACTAATTTACCAGCAACTCCATATAAAAAACTCAATTTCATGTAAAGAAATTTGATTAAAAAATGAAATGATCTTACCTTGGAAGTAACTTTTCGTTCGAAGATAACTAACGCTGAGCCTGAGGATGCTGAGCCGATCCAACTTGCTTAGTATATTTTGCTCGAAGGGAAGTAAAGAAGCTAAAGTATCGAGTTCGGCATTTAGACGTTCACGATGTCGTTTACTAGGATTCGACTTAGTCACCCCATCTTTTTGTGGCGGCTTCAAACTGTAACAAAAATTCAATTTTTGGTTAAATGCAAGATTTAAATTGATTAAGTAACGTGATGAGGCTAACGGCATGTGGTATATAATATTAATAGATTAAGCTCTTTGCAGGATATTTTTTTTTGAGCCAATACTTAATTCTCTGATTCGGTCTTGAAGTAGCTAATTGTGAGACATATTCATTATTCGATTAGCAGGAAGTCCAGGGCTATGGTTTGGTTTCTCTGCGCGACGCGTGACCCTTTTTCTTTCTCGCCTTGCTTGGGAATAATTAGCTCTGTTTTGCGCGCGCGGTCGAGACAAGAAACAAAGCCGCTCGTCCTAATGGCGTCCGAACCAGTCCAGTTCAGACAACGCTCCGAAGTCCAATCCGGAACGAACCTCCGCCCTCGGGAACCTCGTCGCTGGTAATGGATTTTGTGTCATCTGATAATTAATAGAGTTCTCTGGCGCTGCTGGGCGGCGGTACACAACCTCATTCATCACGCTTTCTAACCCCTAAGCATTTTAATTAAAACCACTATTTTTACAGCCTATCCACCCGGCTTCATACTTCCTTCCTGAATGTGTATTATTCTATCTGCATGTGAGCATAATCTAGTGGACATTATTGTCCTCGCGATATGAATCCTGTGACAAGTCTTCAGAGAATTATGAATTTTTTTTATGTTGAAGATAGTACGGCTTTATCAAGAGAAGAGGGTCTGGTATATGAGTGATGAGGCTCTAGGTGCGAAATACTAATTAATTTCAAATTAAATTACAAAATTAAGCTTGCAAATCTACTTGGTAATTAGAATGAGGTGAATCATTCGTGAGGATAAGAATATTGGTAGATACTTGGTAGAACATTTTCTTGAAGATGATCTAAAGCAATTTTCATTTCAAGAATTCTTTTTATAGTCTGTTTTTAATTTATCCCAGTTCAAAACAATATTTAAGCTTAGAATGTTTTACTTTCATCATCACAGAATCGACAAAGAATAAAATGTGAGAATCAAAATTAAATAATTAGTGATTATTTGATTGACTAGAATAATTCAATAATACTAGTTAGGGCGATGATATGGATATTTCAAATGTGGAGACGAAGTAGCTCAGATAGTCATACAAATTATTTGTTGATAAATAAAATATTTCGGCTGATTTTCATTGGTTTTAAAGCTTTCTAAAATCGAAAATTTTGCCTTTTTTCAAACACTGTGAATTACCAAGCAGTACCTTTTTCCATAAGATTCAAGTAAGCAAGTAAAGTGAAGCAGGACACTTATAACTCAGGCACAAAAATGCATTTGATTCAATTCATTCAAAATGAAATCGCTGGTGTGGGTGGTAACAGTACGGAAACGGGCACCAGGTACAGATGAAAACAGGAAGAAAGGCAATGCATATTAATAAGGCAACAAGGTGCGTATCGATCGCAGTCAGAACGGTGGTTGGAGTCAAGCATGGTCGGATGCGCGCGATCGACCGGTAGGCCAGCCAAGCTCTTTTGCTACTCTCTCTAACCAACTCTTTACCATAAAACGGCTTTGTTATATATAGATATAGTCATAGTAATACCAAATACAGCTCCTGATGAACGTCACATTTCAAGGTTTTCTTACCAGCCCGTCTATCTAGTCCACTGCAGGCGCATGCAAAAGTACCAAGAGACTGATGATGATTATAGGAATCATACTTATGCAATAGATCAGTGGTTCTTGATATCGAAGATGATCATAAACTGCTTGGAAGAAGTATATGTTTTTTATCCTTATGGCAGTGGAAAGTACCCAGTTAATTTGAAAAATAATTGTATTCCAAATTTTAAAGATAAAGCTAAAGAGAGATGGAAACTACCAGATGAAAAAAGTCTGTTTCCTCTGTATAACTCTAAGGATGGTCCAAACTCCAAATCAATTTTCATGTTCTACTTATACCTATGTCCGTAGTATCAATAATAGCAAAGTTATAGGGCCAATCCGTATTTGCAAACAAAATATTCAGAATGTTGAATGCCATTCTTCTTTATAGCTCTTAAGATAAGATAATGGCAGAATATTTTAAAAAACTAATAATGATTTGATACATCAACTGATAAGATAGTTGTAACAAATACTGCATCAACGAATATGTATATGTTTTAAGCTTTTGCTAAGCTTTGACTCAAAGGACAACCAAAGTAATGATGATCATACGTTAAAGTATTCAATTTTTAATACATTGTTTCTGTAGAATTAATTTTGTAGCATAATGAATATGCAGCTTAAATCACACCTAAACAAGTAAAAAGAATATGAACTGAAAGAGTACATGATGCCTCGTGTCAGTAATTCGTTAATACACATTCGTAAATCGCGTTCACTATAACAATATAACCTAGATACTTACTCGTGCAATTTTATACATAACGTGCAAATGCGAGAGCGAGAATATAGATTATAGTGCTTACTTAGTATTATTTGTCGATTAGCATCGCAAAGACGTACGTTAATTGGACCGCGCATAGATAATACAGCATATACATAACAATGTTAGAAACCCTCTGAATTTTCGATAATAATGGTGGCAAATTTAATGTGTTTCTGTTCGTTTATTTGTTGACATGCGCAAGTGCAACAGCCGCCCTTATCATAGTTTCAGCATTTAAATTGAAAATTTTACATTCTATTCTCAAATCGTGAGTTACATTCATACAGAATTATCAGAATTTTTTTCGGTTTTCTACGTTAATTACTATATCCCTCATGATAACTGTTTATAATTTAAGAAAGCAAACTCGAAGATCCAAGATGGTTCATTTGTCAAATGAACATTTTGGGTATTTCAAGGTAACTTTTATAGATGTCTGTCCTTTTGTTGAATGATAAATATGTGACTCCTTATGATCTATATATATTACGGCTCATTTTTCTCACTGTATGAGTTAAAACTTTATTCGCGTGTCATATGAGCGTAAATTTTAAAAAATTTGCTCGATCAGGTAGACCAGGTGATAAGGAAAAGTTTCCCTCGTCACAGCTACCAGTCGTACGCCGCTGCCCTTGCATTAGGCAGGTCGCGTATAGATACCTATCGACTCTACCAAGCGTGAACACAGTAACGCACTCGAGGGTAGTTTGACTCTAAATCAAACGACTGGCATGTTCCTGGCAAGTTTCAAATTGAAAACGATACCAAATTATATTTTCCTTCAAACCAAATTTATACCTAGATACACTACAGATCACAAAAAGATTATTGGTGATTCCAATTACAAGAAAACTGAAAAAGACTCTAAAGGATGCAATTAACTCAAATATTTCCAAATATTTTAGGGAGGTGTCACGTCTTTTGATGGTAATTATTCAACTTTTCTTATTCATGAGTCCATCAGTTGTTCTCAATGTCCAAGATTTTATATCAGGAATATTTCTTTTCAGTTATAATTCATACAACTAATTTAGTTTCAAAGACTTTGCACACAGAAAAAAACAAAGGCAAAACAGCTATTCAGGTAAAAATGCTGGGAGTAATTTTGGCATGCAAAATATGAAAATCGGCAAGGGTAAAATGAAAAATCAGTCATTTTCAATTTACCCTTACCGATCTTCATTTCTTTGCATCTCAATATTACCCCAGAATATTCACCTGAGTCACTTTTTACCTTTGTTTTTTCTGTGCATATAATGAAAGTGAAATGTAATGAACGAGAAACATGAGTTTAGAGTTTCGTTTCAATTAACGTCAAGATTATCAGTGGCTGTAGAACAGCAGGTAAAGAGTCTGTTATCAAAGACGGTCCGCCATTTTGTATTTTATAGCAGAGTAAGGTCTCCCTGTAGTGTCGTTAGCTTCTACGATATGCTCTCTCGCGGTCGTATAGGTACATTGTACAACGTTGGGCGGGTGGTCGAAATGGTTGAAACGAGAGGCCGCGCAAGCGCCATCGAGGGTGGGACCACTATGGATTTTCGAGAGTAGATAACTATAGTCAGTTCCGGGGTGCTGGGCGTCGGATGGAATGGCAGACTACATATGTTTTAGGGACTTTATCCACTCTATCTATTTGAAATTCTGGGTCCCTCGTTTATCAAAACATATTCCTGTTCAAAACATGTTTTCCCTCCCATAAAAGATCCCCAATTAGTAGCCTCAACTATACTACTCTCAATTTTAACTATTCAATTTAGGAGACCACAACATGATCTCTGCTATATTCTCCCTAAATTCAAAAGTATCATTTGTGATACTTTGAAGTTTGACTTTGAAGTTTGAGTAATCTTTTGAAGATCAAGTATTTTGATGTAGATATGTAGATTATCTGAATTCATGACATACGCCTGTCTCGGTTCGTTGGAGAAAGGCTATTAGCTTCAAATCGAAGAACGCTAATTTACGTGCCTCGAAGTTGAACGAAACCATATGGTCAATTCTTTGGCACAGGATGTAGTATTACCGACCCACGAATCGGTTTCATTCATCACTGACGAATTCTATGAAATGCAGTTATATATTAAAATACATGCATTTCCGCTCATGCCCTTTTCTCTCTCATTTTCTTGCGGTTTTGGCCATACCTTTTTGTGCGATTTTCAATGTGCAATGTGTTTATGAAAGCCTTTAGACCCATAAATTTGACATATTTCGGTTCACGGTTCGTAACACCATTGTATATGGTATAATTTTTAACACAATTGTCTGTAGTTCAGTTGTAAGTGGTTCAGTTGCCTGTAACATATAATTTTGTGTAGTAGATACAATATTCTGTATCTGCATATCAATTTGCCTTGTATTGTCTATCAAAAATACAATTGTTTTTCTTTTCGGTTATTTTCAAGAGAATTTACGAGAATTCAAAAAACCTTTGGAATTAAAGATAATTCTGGTTAGTATCAATTTTTTGCAATGATCCTTTGATGGAAGTAGAACAAAAATAAGAGGGGAGGGATGATCGAAGTCAAGGGCGCACACATTATACTGTTGAGATATCGTAGCGCCGGATGGCGTAACGGTAGATCGAATTAAAGTCAGATTAGGATAGGGATCTCCGGAATGCCGTGGGCCTGGCTGGAAATTCACTTAAAAAGTCATTAACGGATATCGGAGGACGGAGAAGCTCCGAACTCAACGCCTGACCCTGGTCAACTCAATGGCGTGCGAGTTTTCGATCTTTGATTTCTAACCAGTTCACGATTCGCAAAACCTTTCGGCTTCACTCTAATTATCCTAATCAGAAAAAATATGGAATTGGATATGGAATGTTATACATTTTCGGGAAAACACGGGAAATGAAAGTAAATTTGTTTTCTGACCAGGGATTTTTTTTAATGTGTAGTAGAAAAACATCTCGAGTTAATTCCATTAAAAGTAAACATAAATTAAGTGCATATTAAAAAAATTAAGTATAATATTTTAAACTGAATAATTATTAACCATATAAAAAAATTTAAGAATATACAATATTGTAAGTTTTGAATTGGAGTTTTATTATGGTGGTCGCAGGTCAGGGAAAACCTGTAAACCATGGAAAAGTCAGAAAAATTTATTGGCCAGTGAAAGTCAGAGACTTAAAAGAAAAACTTGCAAATGTCAGGGAATTTCGATAAAGATAACTATTTAATTAACCAACAAGAATAATAACAGCGTGGCCGCAAAGCTTTGTTCGTGGTCATGTGAAAATCCGAATTTTCCTATGGTCACGCATAAATCGCTACAGATTCTTTAAAATTTATTTTTTCGTTTAGAACAAAGTTTATTTATCTGTAAGATAGATACTTTCTTGAAGAAAACAACACTTTTGACGTCCTGCAGGAGCAACAAGGACTTTTTTCAATTTCAAGGGTCGTGGTCAGGCGAAAATTTGAATTTTCCGATGGTCACAAATAAATCGCTACAGTTTCTTTGGAGTTTATTTTTTCATCCAGAACAATAACTTATAAAATTGTAAAATTTCCAATTTTCATAAGAAATCTCAAATGTTTCGAATTCTGATCTGCAAATATTGTTGGTAAGAAAAAATGTAAAACTGTTAAGGAAAAAGTCAGGGAATTTTTAAAATGAAGTTCTGTTGCTACCCTGTTAATATATTTTTTTCAATTTTCAAATACTTGCAAAGGGACACTGATAAATTTAAAACTAAACAAAATGAATAATTTCTACTTATAGATTTGAAAAACATTCGTATTTCGAAATTGAGTAATATTTTGCTGTGCCATTTACGTATCAGCAAATTTTAAGTGAGGTGTTCAAAATGAAACGATTAAAAATTGAAGCGTTCAAAATTGTATGTTTTGAAATTGTTCAAAGTTGAACGATGTATATAAACTTGGAAGACCCCACAGTTGAATAATTTGTTTTAATAATTGTGAATCGCTAACATTTCTGAGTGCTAAATTTTCAAGTTAGAACATTAGAATTTTAATTGTTTTATTTCGTTTTTTCATGTGTAACTGAAATTGTTAAATATTCAAAAGTATAAATATTCAAAAAGTATCTTCAGTTTTAAACAATGTTTAGAACGTTTTAAATTTGAATGGTTTAAGTTCAAATTATGTATTTTTGAACATGTTTTGAAACAGTTACATTCTGATAGTTTACAATTAAAAATTTTTTATATTTTAACAGTGAAAATGACAACGTGGATTTAACTTTTGACCCGAAGTCTTCTAAATTCTCGTCTTATAATGTTTCACCTGTCACTTTAAATGTGTATGAAATTAAATGATCATTTTTATTATCTTTGGAATTTCTACGATTTCAATTTAAAATTTTAGAATTTTGAAACTTTTGAGTTTGAAATGTTCAATATAAAATGTTAAGTTTGAAACTGTATAGTTTTCAATACTTATTTTAAAAACCTTTTTATTTCCAAGGTCTCAAATATATGATTATTTCAAAGTGACCCTGTGTACAACTTAATTCGGAAACTATTAGGTCGAACAACCTTATGTTTTGCATTGAGATGTGTTTCACGTTTCTGATACCAGGACAACTGCTGCGTGAAAAACATTGAAAACTTAGCGCTTTTACTCAAAATGACCCAGCAAATGCCTCATTCGGAAACTATTATAGATCTAACGACCTCATTTTTTTGGATGGAGATGAGTTTGGCGTGTCTACTGCGAGTAAAATACTGAGAACTTTGAGGAAAATACTCGCGAGGACGTTGCTATGATAAAACATGAAATGTTTGTAAACTCCTTGTGTCAACATTCAAAAAAATATATTCCAAATTTAACTCAAAAGCAACATACAGGATTGGAAATTTTCCAAAAAAGCGGAAAAATCTTAACTGTGCCCGTTCCTTATACGAAACCCCAAGTGAGGGCGCTTGCCGCCCGCTTCATGAACTGATTTTTAATACCTGTTTCCGAAATTGTTAAAATTTGACGATATTTCAAACAATTTAAAATTGTTTAATTTTTTAAGTTACAAATATTTTAAATTAAAGAATATTGATATTTGAATTTGATATTTCGCCCTTTTGAATGTTTCATTTTGAGATAATATCGAATTTCGAAGCCCTTCGAATTAAACCTATTTAAATAAGAAGGCTTCCATAGTATAGCTATATACATTATTAAACGTTTGAACTTATACGAGAAAAAATATAAGCTGTCTATGGATGCCAGCAGATTACTTCACTCATTGACAAAACATAACTAACATAAAGTGAATTACATTTTTATTTGAGGCAGCTTCACATTTTATGACATGAATATTCCGTTTTCTTCAATGTATGAAAATGTTGTTTCTATAAATAGAGAAATCATTGGTGTTAAACCAGATACCGCAATAAATAAATTGTGGAAACTATCTTAAAAGTGCAGCAATTCAGACTGTTCACAATGCTCACGCAAAGAAACGTTTTTGATAAAACATCAATTTCATACAACTTCAGAATGTCAATTTTCAACATTCGTTGTCAAGGAGAATCGTTTTTCATAATTTCAATAAAAATTCTGTAAAATAACCGACGAAATTAGCTCCGCAGTGAATGTCGACACGGGAAGAATCCAGATGTCAAGCCATTTAGAGCATGGATAGCACTCGGATGGGTGACCATCTACGACTTATACGACCAAGGCTTGTGTATTCTCTACGTTTTAACTAATCTCGAACGGGAAGTTTGACGCCAAGGATGACTTGTGTGCATTTGATGGGCAGGTTCAAATGTCTGCCTTGTAACTCGGCTGACGAAAAATCGGCGGGACTCGGGAGGAGAGGTGGTTTTCTGCATTTTCCTTTCCACTGGCCACAAACATCCAGGCATATATGCAAGTACTTCTTATAAAGTCGAATGCAGCCAACATTTTCACAGGACCATACCCAGTGAAGTGGAGTCGTCTGGCGTTATATGTACTCATGTAAAGAACTTAAATGATACTTTAGCAGCGAGGGTCACCCGTGTTAAGCTCGTGTTACCGGGATTTTAAAATAAAAAGGCTACAGGTTTTTAACCGCAGTGCTACGGGACTCATATGAACCAGCCTAACAAGACAATAAATAATAATAATAATCTCGCTCAAAATTCCCACTCCTACTTACCTTCTAGGACAGAAGGAGCAGGAGTGGATGACGTACACGTTCCGGTTGTGTCGGGATTGGTTGTTCTAAAGAACCATGATCGTAGCTTATTGAGCCTCTGGAATTCTCATAATAATAATAATACTAAACGGGCGAAATATCAAGCACTTCTTTTCGAGCTTTAGCAAGCTGTACCAAGGCTACAAAGTCCAGCTTGTAGTTCTCATAATCGGCTGCCTTAGAGGGATGAAAGTTTCATTTCTTTAGCCAACTGAATAAGATTCCGGCTGGCTAGCATCAAGCTCAGTCCATCGCGAGCCGGATGCAAAAAGCTGTTCTTCTCGGATCACTTCATCTGGTCCGTCATACTGTTCCTCATAACATTCTACAAAGATTGGTAGCTCTAAAAAAGTATCCAGAGGTGAAAATCTTTATCTCCAACTGTCCCGTCTGCCGCGTAAAGTCATCCGCGGCTAGAGACTGGACTCCAAGGAACAGTGTTGTACGAAGCCTCTGCGTAAATTTCCCGTTCTCGATCACCTTCCAGGAAAGAAGGAGCAGGAGTGGATGACGTACATTTTCCGATTGTTTTAAGGAACCATGATCGTAGCTTCCGGAGCCTACAACTTCTCAAACAATAATACTTCAAAATAAAAAAAAGTTGGCTTTAAAAGCTTGAATCTTCTAATTTTAATATCAGGAAATTTGTTTGCAAACCCGAAAATGACTGGGAACTTTGTTATAGTTTTATCATCTCAGGAATATTTCCCATAAAGCGGATAGCATCTCAGCATCTGAGCAATGAAAATTTAGTTCTTTCCATGGCTTGAATTCATAAGATGGAGAAGCTTTTAAAAGAGTTTGAGTAGGAGTCACGTCCCTTAATTCGTGGCAACTTAGCGAAAAGAGCGACACAACGGCACGATCGTAGACGTTCGATTACCTGAGAAATCGGAGGTATCGCTACGAAGGAATCGGATCTCAATCTGCGCAATTAAGGGAGATTCGCGAGGGTTTCCCGTGGACATCCCACGCCTGGCTTTGTTTACGGCATAGCACATACCCACTGCACCTTGGTTCCTATCGACCATCTCCCTGGCTAACGCTGAAAACCACATCCGTACCTATGCACGTATAAGTGCACAATGCACATGCATTTACTTAAACGTGTTCTTAAGCGAGGTTCTAAAGTCTATAATTATTTTTCGGTAATGGGTGAAGTTTATAACATCTGCTGATTCCATCTGACCCTGGAAAAAGTACTATCTTCCCTTCAACAAACAACTCGGTTTTAGAAAATTCATTCGTAGAGATAGTCACATCTATATTTGATCAATTTTTCCTATGCCTAATAAAAATAAAACAATTGAATGATTAAAACAATAGGATCGTAGATATTCTTAAGGCAATGCAAAGCTATGAATCGATAAATCTGTCATTGGTTGATTCTCCATATCTTTTGCGCGAGTTCGCCAACGCAAGATATATCTTTCATCTTATGCGGGCATGTTTATCTGCCTCAGAAATCGGCTTCGTAATTTAACGAATAGACAGCTTCCTCCATATCCACGGCTAATGAGTAGAAAGATTTGCTCGATCGATGCCAGTTATATATGTATGTATAATTCGTATAAGTAACAACCTGGCTTGGCAACTATATGGCCCGTACAATATTAATTAGCATCAAACGGAGACAAATTGTGACCAGTTAGTAAACATTACAAACCCATTTTCATCAATTTTCATGAAACTTGAATACTTAGAGTCACAAATTAAAGTAGAAATTCGCTACAGTTATAGAAGAAAATTGATTACTAAATTATACATCAGATCAGATTAACATGAGTTTCTAAATAGCTGAAAGAGGTATAGGATAGTTTTAATGAAAGCGAAATTGCAATACGAAAATTAGGAAGAGAATACAACCTAGTGGGATGAAAAATTGATTATCATTTGCACTTGAGGATGCTACGATTAGAATTAAGAGTTGTAACATTGACGAGTGCATATTAAGCCTAAAAGTCTGGTAATTAATTACGTTTAAAATTTACGTCGTCAGACATGCAACTTTGATTTTTATTAATGATCTCTGTACATGCGACACGCCAGGTTTAGATGGACTAATGCAGCTCACCGCTGTACCTGCGAATGAACATTTCTAAGAGATCTTCAAGTGAAAAAGAAACAGATTTGATTAAAGATCATCCTTATTTGAAAATAAATATTTTTAAATTTAACTCATAATCTTGAGTCATTGGTCATTGACCTGCTGTTAGCAATTATGTACTGGATATATAGAAGATCAATTCCGTAGATAATTTACAATTTGCTTCGCAAATCACGCATGATAAAAATGGACCTAATGTTTGTATGTGCGACCTTTGTCGCGTGGCGTTTCTCATCTCACACTTAGATCTCTTTTCGACCCGCTCATAAATTTTCTCGAAAGAAAATGGCTACCTGCACTCAAGACAAGGATCAACACAGCCTCGGTTGGTTGAATGCGCGTGGCTATGAGTTGTCCAAATAGTTTTCCAATTGTCTAATGTAAACCGAACATTTTAAACTTCAGGCTCATTATTTATGTTTATCCAAGGTATTCCAAAAATAAGTATTGCAACAAAATTGAGATGACGCTGCTGATTCAAAGCTTTACGCCCTTCCACCGCTTTTCCGAAAGGAAAGAAAGTTTTCTTTCTCGAAAAAAATCAGAGGAAAAAGAAAATAAGTTGAACGAGCGACGATCCCAAAACCATTTATCGGGTGTTGGCCTCTCCCGTCTCCCGCCGGTGAGAGATTAGTGCCCGTTTGCTTCTCGCTCACCTTCCTTCTCTACTACTCTTTAGGGCGAAGCTCGAAACGACGTATCTGTTCTGTCCTCTTATATAGATATACCAAAGTGCAGAACAAGGTGCCGGGCACTCGATCGTGTGGCTACCGTAAATGTAAATGTCCTACACTTCGCATTAACATATGTCCCGCGGACTCATTAAGTGGAAAATTAATTATATAATGGAATCGATCGCCCTACTCAGCCTCCTCCCGAATGTCTACTCAAACCTCTGCAGAAGAGATAGGGAAAAGTCAAGGGAACGAGGATTTATCGCCTCAGACCGTAGACTTAGACATTGTACCTCTCTAAATTTACATTGCAAACCGAATTCACCTTCTCCAGCATCTTTAGACACAATGTGGTAGCATCACGTGTTCCATATCTTTGGTGTTTCTCCAATTTACTCCCTTGGGGCAAGAACAGCAAATTAGTGAGCAAACTAACGACTGACGGAAGTTACCACGTCATGCTATGATGAGTTATGTTGAAACATGGCTTCCTCTTTATTTTATCTCAATTAGTATTTATGTAGGATTAACGTGCAGTTTCAAATGCAGTAATGCATATAGATTCAAGACATAGATGTTTATCCATTTTGTGACATCAGTAATGTGGATTTAATTACATTTAGAGGATTCTGGAACTGGTTTTGAAAAATTAGAAGCTTGTTTTATTTTGTGCACTAACTACCATTATAGGATGCTGAAAAACCGTCCCATGGTCCAAAACCGGATCTTTTCTCTCTGACCCATTCCATTCACAACTCTGAGCATGATCACTAATCGCTTCAGTTGTAGGTACTGCATTCAGTAGATAAGATGATGTCATCTTGCATCCAAGCTAACTTGATGAGTCAATCCAAAATCTGCCGCAGCTCTTTTTCTTCAGGTTTAATTTTAATCTTCTGCATTGACTTTATTATAAACACTTTTGTTAGCATTTCTCAGCAACACTTAACAGCATATGTACTTTACGACTCTTTCTGTGAGTGACCTTGAAGTTATTTTTTTTCAAACAGTTGCAATTTCAACTGACCAATTCCTATCGCGTTCGCGAATTTGGAGAGGCGGCGCCAATCGATGAATTATCGTTCTGTCCCACGTGCGCGTATATACAGTAATCAGTAGAAAAGGCGGGAAGAAGATTCCAGTGGTCGGAGAGCAATTATCCTAATGGATGCAAAGTCGCACCCTGCTCCCTGCAGCCGAAATGGTAATGAGTCGATATCACCGCATACCAGGACCTTGTACCTGTACTTGGGTCCCATCGCAAAGGATCCTCTTGCGAACGTCTGTACCTTTGTATCACCCTATCACAACCTACTCTTTTCTTAGTCCCTTTAGTCTTTTTATCCTACTTTGTATTCTTAACATCTCAGGTCCTTCCTCTCCAGATCTAAATTCCAGGATCTTTCCAATTCAAATTTACCTTCTCTTTTGGGTTTGAGAAAAAGAACATGTCCCAGAATCGCAATCAGCGGTCCACTCCAATTGGCTCTTACATATCATGTCTCCCAATATCTACATTTATCATAGTATGAATAAGAAAAACAACATGATCTCTGAACACTTTTAAATTTATATATTTGCATACCAATAGGTTAAACGTAGTGAGGTTAAATGCCATATCGATGTCTGGTAAGCCTGTTGGTAGTCAAGACCAAGACAATATCTGACAGACTTTAAACGGCTTCGCACTTGTCACCTGACTGGGTTATCTGGGTTGTTCCTAGAAGGTGCTCGGGGTACAACAGAGTCAAAGACATCAGAGGCACGACCTCTGGTACAAACCAGAGTAAGTAGGTATGTACCTATGTAGGTACCTGCTTCGCTTCTCGCGCAAGGCTTTAATATCCTGATGCTTCGCTCACGATTCGCTGGAATCCCAGTTAATTTACGGTCCCGGCTTACGCTTATGTGGGCAACAGTCGATGACGTTTCGGATAGTCTCATGAATTACGCTTAGGAGAATCCGCGTAAACGCACCTTTGTAAAGAGTTAGTCTAATACTTTTCTTTTTCAATTCTAAATAAATAATTAAACATTGATAATAGCAGATGGTGGGAATATAAGAATTGTGAGTTACTAATTTCAGACTTACTTAAAAATTGATGGTTGTAAACGAATTCTCAAAAATAGAATCACATGTAGTCTACACGAGGAGAATGAACGTACTGCGAAAACAAGGGTAAGACAACGGCTTATGTACTCAGCAAGTGCATTGATTGAAACACAAGACACTGAAGGGTGCCACACACTCGGACTAGAAAATGCGTATTTTGTACAAAAGATAGCTTTAACCTAGAGTCGAAACCAAAGAGCTGGGTAAGGTTTCAATGATACCCTTCGAACGATCAAGGTTTGTAGGTAGAGCAATTAAACTTGTTTTAAATTAATCAACTTTGACAAAACGAAAGTCTCATGGTGTATGTTGGGACTGTTGTTCACTTAAATCTTCTCAATAATCAAAGTTTCTTTTTAAAGAATGGAAATTATTAACCATTTTCTATAGATCAGTGTTCAAAAAATCAGAAAGAAGTGGTCTTCGGATTATATCGAATCCAGAGTCATCAATTCCACAATCAGAAATATTCTATATTTTTGCTTACTTTACGTAGTATAACTATTTCCCGTGACACAAATTTCAAACAATCGTTAACCAGCTTTAATTTAAAACAAAGGTAAGGCAAATCCGAGGTATAAAAGGATCTATCTGAATCGGCTTTGTAACTGAAACCTTGGTACTCTAATCTGTCTGGCTGGGCAAAATTCCACTAGGTCTTGATGCACTATCAACAAAGCCATTTCTTTTACTAAATAACACAAATGCTCTAAACTTGAGCAATTATGTTTTTAGGAATTATTTTCTGGTACTAATTCCACAAAATAATTGTAATATAGAAGAAAGATATTCTAAAGTTCAGAAGACATTGTTCAGGAATTTGTTGCATCAGTGGCAAACTATTGGATCATGCGAAGCGTTCTAGTGGAAGAGCCGCGGTTAGCAGGCATCAGGCTGAGTTTGTTGGATTCGGGATCAGAGTAATCTTATTTGTCAGCTAACCTGATCAGCCTATCCTCGCTAGTCAGGGGTGGGTAAACCACGCCCTGTGTACTGAACATGGCTCTGATTCTTGATTTGTAAAAAATTTTGAAAATCTATTGTCTGAGCTTCCCTAAAATACCCAGAAGTTCTAAAAACCTTAATACCTTAATAAGTCATCTGTTTGATACAAAAAAAGACTTCCAGTTTCTACCAAATTTAAAATAATTCTACAAAATATTTTAAAAAATTAACCCAAAAATTCGAGAAAAGGGAACCAATCAAGAGTTTCATGAATGTCTTTACGAAAATATTATTCTTCTTCCGAATACTGCTGGAGATTTATTGGCAGAGGGAAAACTCTTTTTTTTTCGCCAACAGCAGAAACATTCGTAGAATGTTGGACAGCCCTGTGGTTATTTGAGTCGCTTGATCTAATTAGCATGCTCTAGGGTGACTTTTGCCCTTGGTCTAGTAACCCACTAATAGTATCAAAAAGCCGTTTTGTTTTCGCCAATTATCACGACTGAAAAACATTTTTCTTCTGGGTGCAACACGCATCATTTTTTCCTACTTGTATAGATTATTAAAAATTATATAACTTTCAGTTTCAAATCAAAAACCATGACACAAGAACCGTCGGGTTGCGTCTGAACGAACGTTGTAACGATGTGACGAAAGTCTTAGTGGATGGTATGTTTATTTCAAGAAAGGATGCATTAGGATATGAAGGATGTTATGTTTATTTGAAGCAAGGATGTATTAGGATATGAAGGTGGTACTGCTTGGTGAAAATTTGAAGTTTTGAACGCTGTAAAAGCAACTTAGGAGTGGAATGATCAGGGGACAAAATAGAAATAGATTCTCGCGCGATTGGTCCTTTTAAAGACGATGACCTTTACAACACGCTGTCCGTATTCTTTGGAGTGTTCGAGCAGGATGACGGGCTCACGCGACCGTTAAAAAAAACCTGACCTAGCCTGCTTTCTCGCACGGGCCTGTTTGCACGACGCGCGTCACGCCATCGTCCGCGCGTGGCACCATCCGAGAACAACGGTCCTTTTTTCCTTGGCAACAAGTCTTTTCTTTTTTTCTTCTCCTCCTCCTCTTCTCCTTCCTGTTCCTCTTCGTGCCTCGTATAACTATTGTTTCATTTCCGAACGATTTAATGAAATCCGGAACTCCCATTATCAGATCATCAAGTATTGACTTCAATGAGAGCAGATTTGAAATGGTCTCAATTCCAGTTTATACTATCTATTATTTCTATTTTATATTCGCTCTATTCAAATCATATATTTATTATATGCTATCTCCATTTCATAAGTAAACTCACAATTATTATATGGTGGCTCATAAAAGAAAGATGTGGTTCTTCATCGCTGGTTCTGGGTTTTATTACCCTTATTGTGAGGTCAAAATGACTGTCATCGAGTCCTCTAAATGATGGAAAAAATATATAGAAAAACCTATTATCGATTACGATGATCTCCCTATTCAAGGCAGAACTGGAGTTTTCCCCCGATGCAGACATTATGGAGATCTATAAAACCTATAGAGTATATAACGGCCGAAGACCTATTATTATTTGCGCTCTTCGAGGAAAAGTAAGCACAAAGAAAACGTTAATACTTGGCAGTGGTGGTCTCGATAATATGCTATTAATAAAAACCTATTTTTTTACAAAATAGTTGCTTACACTGTGGGAAAGATACTCTGCTATGAAGCAAGTACTTTAACGGCGGTTTGTTCAAAGATTTTCTACAAAGTAACCTTTTTTTTATACTGAATCTCCAGTTCACCAGAACACGAATTTTTTGAAAAAGTTTCTGGAATGAATATAAGGAATTGAAAAAAAGATATCTGTGAAGATTCAGCAGAACCCTGTCATTATTGCCCTATTAAATATTTTTTGATTCATAATATTGGCTGAGTGTCATCACGTGTTATGGTAATTTCGATCAAGAATTTGCAATTCATGTTTGACTCGAGTTCAGTTAGAGATTGCAGCTATGCCAAATGAATGGGTCAAGCTCAAAAGTGCAGTGTTGAGACCAGACGAATTCCTATACATATCAGCGTCGAACTATCTGCGGGAGCACTAAAAACAAAATAGGTCCGACGTCTGTGCCCCGAGGCCCTGCAGAAACGAACGGCCAACAAGTTCGCGACTCGAGATATGCAGGATGGGTAGTGGGTACCTTTTAACTGAATGCCTGTCCATTCGTAAATACAAGAAACACCTCTCATCTTTTTCAATCAGTCCGAATTCGAAAGCTAACAAAGACTGTAGGTTTTTCTAAAAGAGAATGAGTAATTTTTTTAAATGTCTATATTTTATATTATTTTACACTATACTAGGTACGTGACGTCAAATTTGACATCCAAGTATATTCTAATAAAAATTTTCAACGAGCTAAATGTTGATTTATTTGAACTGAAACAAATCCGGCATTGTGTAACAACGTGATTCCATATATTACTAGGAACCAGCTCATCATTCCTATTGAATTCGTGAACAGTTCAAATTCATTCCGAATAATTTAAATTCCAATCCGAAATAATTCTGGAGGATTATGTTAATTAGAGTGATTCTGAACGATTGTATGACAATCTGATTAGCCCTTTCAATTTATCTGAATTCGCATTCGTTCAATCTGAATCAAATCAGATTATTCGGGATTCGATTTTATGACAAAATACAAATGTAAATAAGAACAAAAATTATACTATTCATGTTGCTAATACAGAAACGGGAATAAACCTAGAAGTCATGGAATTTTTAATAGTGGCTGGTATTTTGTTGTTGTCTTTTACAGTTTTATTAACATTATTAGGAGCTTATAGCAGGAATTTCAAAATTATAGATTGAAACGAATTGATTATTCTACCTTTTAATGATTAAAACAACGATGATTGCATATTGTAACTGTTATTTGTTTCTACACAAGTTTTAACATTTCAAAATTGAAATTTTTTGATCATCATGGCTTTAATTTTGAATTTGAAACGTTTTTAATAATTAAATCTAAAATTGTTTAGTTTTTCATAAACTTGTATGACTTCACACGATTTCAATTTGAAATGGCATTAATTTAAAAAATGCTATAATTATGAAGTTTCTATCTGATATAATTATACATTTTGAACGTTTTGAGTTTCAAAATTGTTTAATTCTGAACACTTTTTTTAAGTACTCTGAACGTTGTTGCAACTGCATCAGAAGAATTAGTACTAAACATCTACAATAAAGTCGGGGAAAAAACTCGAGGCCCCTCACTTCCGAATTCAACGATGTGATCACTTTTATCCTACAAAATTTTTTATCAATAGTTGGAGGGCAAAACATCCCAAAAAAAAGGTTTTTTGGCCTCCTTTTGCAGCGGTCGACATTAGGAAAAATCTGAAAAAATTCACAGATATTCTTTCAGGATTCTTTATGCAACACATTTTTCAAAATTCTGAAATATTCAATTATTTACTTTGTACGAGGATTGAATTGCAAATACTTCATCTTGAGAACTAATCAAGATAGGAAACCGTTCAATGACTCCTATTGTGCAATTTCGTGATGTGAGTGCGGTGCAATAATTAAATTTATGATAAAATTGAAGAACCATAATGTTACTGGATTTATTTACATTAAAGAAAAAATTTTTTTTTAAAGAGACACGCACACATTCAAGTGGGAACAAGTATTTACTCTGTTTGCAAACTTCTCATGTTAATGTTCTGTAAACATTCCTCAACATTTAAGGAGGAATAGTTTTAAAAATCGAAAAGAATTTGCTAAACAAAATGAGACTACACAAAAAAGTTGGCGAAAAAGCTTGTCTTTTATAAATATTTTTCTACGGAATGCTCGAAAACGATGCAGATTTATATGAGTTTTAAGGCAGTATATTTTTCTTTTTAATTTTTAAATTGTATTAAAGATATATGACACCTATTTGAAAATTTTTTATAACATCAAGTTTCCCGAATTTTCATCTGGGAGTGTAACATTTTACTGCAGATCATAGTACAATAGACTAATTCTGTAAAATAAAAAATTGTACTACAAATGATCAAGCCCAGATGATCAATAAAAAATCTTAGATAACCTTTAAGCTATTGTTTCCATATTCCATAATTTAGCAAACAAAATCTTATAAGATCTATTTTTGTTTAGAAATTTTGGTGTAAAACGGGAAAGGTGTTTGATGATCGGTTATTGACCGGGAAATGATCGGTAATTGTTTTCTAGATTAAAACGGCCTTCCTTCGAATGCTATAAATGGTATAGCATCAAATATAGGGGAGACCATCCTACAGTAGATAATGAACCTACGACAGTAAATAATCATTAACTTAAAATACTAATGTATGTAAAATAATTAATAGGTAAGATACGATACGTGTTAATATATTAAAATTATAATTGATTATTTTACCTATATTTGTGCTTATAATTAATAATTATCT
Organism: Andricus kollari; assembly: GCA_932074435.1. NCBI lineage: Eukaryota > Metazoa > Arthropoda > Insecta > Hymenoptera > Cynipidae > Andricus > Andricus kollari. Next base: position 12,514 of record CAKNWW010317266.1, on the reverse strand, counting down.
CCTGTAGGGTGGTCTTCTCTACATACTAATTTGTTACGCATCATTTAAAAGTAATTATAACGTAGAAATTAAATCTCTTTTCACGCACTAAATCCTAAGGTGTAAAGTTTGAACCAAAAAGTCAATGAAGGACCAGTTGATAACTACGTAACTACTACATTGAAAATTACAACTACATTCACATTTAAAATCTTCCCATACGTGGATTCGTAGATATCTTTTTTAACATTGTGTAACGATTCGATCCATCTACGGATCAAAATTTAATAGCTTGAGATTTATTGTCCCATAAATCCTTTCAGAGAACTTTAATAGAACTTTTTTTAATAACCAATTAAAAATTAATACAAAATGAAAAAAATACCTACATCAATAAATAATATTTAATAATGAATAATGAGCTGTAAGTTAAAAATAAGTAACATTATAGTTTAACTACCGCATCAGTGGGCAAAAAAAGATTAGAAGAAGGGAAGGATCGATAGCAATTTCTCAGTGCAATCTCCGGCGAGGGAGGTTCTGCAGAAAACCTAAGTCTAAGCGAGTAAGAACCTGCGGCGTACTTCCGAAGCTTTATTACTACCGTGTCGTAGAAAAAAAAAAAAAATCTGACCATTATTTGACGAAGCAAGTAGGTACCGACGAACTGCTTTCTCAGGAGTTGGAAAATCATTGGCAAAAAGTTCTCAATGTTCAGGAGCGCGTAGTGACTCTATAGATAGATCTTAGACTTAGAGCCATAGAGCTATAGATAGAGTAAAGAAAAGGCCGGGGGAGTGTCAGAGAAAGAAAGAGAAGCACAACTACTGCTTTGGTCGCATTAACTTTATTACTCTGGGTTTAAACACCGCGACCTCTGCAGCTGGCGAATGCAGGTTTCGTCTTGTAGTTTGCTCGTTTCAAATTGGGTATAGGGTAAAGTCGAGTAATCAATAGTCTACCAAAGCTGCCAGTTAGGAGTCTTTCTTCTCCCTTTCTTTCATTCCTCGCTCCCACATTCTCCTTCCTTTCTCAAAACTCTTCTTTTTTCGGACCCTTTTTATTACTACCTTACTCATTGATTTTAGACTGGTTCTTCTATCAGTTTATTAGTTACTGATCTCAAATCAGTCGTACAACACTGGTATCATTACAGCAGGTGTTACAGGATCCATAAGCTGAGAGATATATAACTTCGAAGTTTTTGTTTATTTTACAAAATCACGAATTGTTTTTTTGAATCAATCAAATAATTGCATTGCTATGAAGTCAAGCAAAATTATGTTGATTCAGCCAATTCCTAGATTTGCTGGCCCACGCAGTTTCTCAGCGGGCAGGGAAAGAGACGGTTGCAACCCTTTCTTCGGAAGGGCCGCAAGTGCATGAGTACTCAGTCGGGTATATTACGCAATATTATGGGAACGGTTCAGGCGGACCTAACTGTTTACGTTTCCGATTTTACCGATTTATAAGCAAGGCTAGTGCGAGGCAACCCCCGAAACTGCTGTTATATGGGATCTCTTGTGTGAATTGAATAGTATGTACATTTCTACATGAATATAGATTGTAGATTAAAAAGAAGTTGTTTGAATTAACCAAATATTTATAAATATTCAAGCATAAAATTTGTTTTAACTTAAAATTTGTTTGCCCATTAGTCGTATTTAAACATACATGGTTGACTTTTCTTAAAACAAAAAAAAAACAATTCAATGGGATAAAATTCTTTACTTCGTGGAAAACTTCTTATGTCAATGTTTTGTAGGGTTATTTTTTTGAACTATATCTGTAACATTTTGTAATTCTTGAAAAAAAAAAATAGTTTTCAAATTCGGGCATACATTTTAAAATAAAAAAATAATTTGTTGTGTATGAAAATTTGGTAAAAGAAATTAGAATTAAAAACGCGTTTCCCAAAAATACTATTTTGTATTTTTTGTCAGAGGATGGTATAAGTGTGGTCTACAAGCTCTGACCTTATTGGAATGGGTTTGCCAGTGGCTTTCGATAAAAAAATTCAAACGTCAGGTCTTCTAAAGCGCGACGCGGTTCAGTAGAACAAATAAAAGTGTATGTGGACAAATTAATTTTCAAACCACAATTATTTTCATCATATTTCAAATTCTTTTATAAATTAAAATTAATAAAATTCTGCATTCATCGTTTACATTCGATTTAAAAAAAGGCTTTTAATACTTTTTTATTTCATAAACAAGATCACAACAACCAAAATTTCTTACTTGTGAAGAATACCGTTCGTTATAAAATATTTATAATCCTTCGAAAAGATCTAGAATCAATGACACAACTATTTAGAAATATTTTTCAGCAGAACTGTAGAAGTTTAAACTTTTATGAAATTTGTTACAAACAAATAAGCGGATGAAAATCATTTCGTGATGATTAGCAATGTTTGTTATATAGTAAACAAATTTGATAAAAAATTATCCGTTCCAGCTATTCGTGAAAAAATAAATACCACTTTTTATGCAAACGACCCTAAATTACCCTGTAATTGTGATTTAATAATTGTTTAAACCAACTTATTTGACAAATTTGCTCTTGAGCTATGTTTCGAGATATAGAGTTAATTTTTTCAAAATAATTAACTGCAAATAATCGTTGTTAGAACTTTTGAAAATGACTTACAATTAATTTCTGATATTAAATTTTTGTCGATTACTGGTCAAATAATTGTCTCGTTTCTCCAGAAAATTATTTGACCAGTAATCGACAAAAATTTAACATCAGAAATTAATTAATTAATTACCCTAGTCGACACAATAACATCATATTTTAAATGACTTACAATTATTATTGTTATTAACAATTTTATAAATAAAGCTTTCTTGTCATATTATCTTATCTTATAAACAAAAAAAAAACATTTTTTATGTTGGAATCAATTGCCAATCACTCAATACCATTTGCCATCACATTTGGTTAATCGATAATAATGTAATTATATGTCATTATTTACCGAAAATTTGCTATCATTAAAATTATAAAGATTATCAAAGAAAGTAACGTTTGCACCCAAATAATAATCATCAATATTAAGGAAAATAATAAATTGATACCACGAATCTTGCGCGTTTCAGGAACTTCTCTAATAAGAACAGATAATAATTTGTTCACTAAATAACAAATTATTTATTAATTTTCATTAATCTGACTATACTTCTATACATTGTACGTTCGAATTTTTTACTCGAAAACCAGTGGCAAGCCCACTCCAATATTTTGAGGACTTGTAGACCACACTTATACCTTCTTATGCCTTCATTTAAAAAAAAATAATTTTTTTTTGAATGTTATCTTTAAAAAAGTAAATTCAGACTTTTATAAGTTAAATAAGTCAATTAGAACCCAAGATACGTCATTTAAAAAACAGTTGACCCATATCTCCGCCAGTTTGTTCAATTTTCGAAAAATATTTGGTTTGATTTTTTTTCACCACTAAGCAATCATATATCCTGAATTACAGCCAAATCCCATTCCGTCGCCAAAATTTCCGTGATCAGATGACGTGGACTCCACCAATTCAGATTATTTCATTTTCAAATTACGGGTTGAAATTGAAAACATACGTTTGGGGTCAAGTGTTGTTCTTGGTATCAATTTATTTTCTTTCTACCCTCTATTCTCTGCAAGAGCAACCAAGAGCAACCCAATAATAAACAATATTTTCTTATCTATTAAATTTTAATTATTGATCACCAATTATTACACCGAAGAGTGCGGTAGTTTCGATCTCAATCCGGATCTCATAATTATCATCTCTGGGTAATTGCGATGTGCAGGGTATTCCATTGCGTTAGGGCATATCGTGGCATCAATACCCAGTCACAGCGTGCCTCACCTTTGACCCCTTGTTTTATTTGTTGCACTCGCACTTGCAGTCAAATTCAATGGTAAAATTGGTTTACTGTAATACTAAGAAGCCCCAGGTGAAGTATCAACTACATTACATCACGCATAGCGTGTAGTAGATATACTGCATTCTGTATTACTGACTATAGTGGATAGTGTATAGTGGATAGTGGATGGTGGTAGGTGGCTGCTAGTACACGTGCCTGGTACCTGCAACCAAAACATCCTGCAAGTCAGCAGTCGGCTCGACTCTGAATCTCAGACTGCCTGACATACGTGTACATTATTAGCAGCCATAACCATTACCGATTCAAACCGAACTCTAGGTTTAGTCGGGAGTCTTCATCAAACCTATGGGGCATTCACGTACTTGCTTATGTGCCCTTGAAAAATCTGCAAATTATCTCAGCATGCGTTGGATCTTGATTACAAGCTTTATTCTCTGCTTTGGTTCTCGATTTTATTTCAAAAGCCGCGATAACACTTGAAGTTTAACTACCTTAAATAGATGGTAAGTTTCAATCAATTTAAATACATTTCAACAATTTGATAAATCCACCAATTACCGAAGGTGCACCAATTTTCGAGGATCGCTATATATTTTTAATGATAAATAGTGAATTATAAAAAAATTAAAAAAAAAAAATCAATTATATATAATAATCTGGGATTCATTCATTCTGTTCATACTGAACTTCCTATGCTTCCGCTCGATTTTCGCTTGTTTTTTGTTTCGCAACTTTTTCTATCATGTCAATGTGACAGTTTATTAGGAAACGACAGTTTCACATCTTACAAAATTTTCTTCAACATTAAGTTGTTCCCCTTAAATAGAAATGCTTTGTTATTATCCATTTTGCAGTTTAGATCGACGCAGTGCTGGATTAACCAGTAGGCCAAGGTAGGCCATGGCCTAAGGACCCCGAGTGTGTGGGGGGCCCAGTTGGCTCCTCAGACTTTTGTAAGTTTTTATTGTACAAAAAGTCGGCAATTAACTTTAAAAATTATGCTATCGGGAATTAGAGGCCCAATGAGCCCCTTAGACATTTGTACCTTTTACTTTTATAAAAAAAGCGTCAATTCAATTTAAAAATTATGCTATGGGAAATAAGGGGTCCTGTGGGCCCCTTAAACTTTTGCGAATTTTTTTGGGCACCAATCAAGGCTAGAAAATGAATTTAAAGTAGGATCTTGATTGTAAATACTGCAAATTAAAATGTGTAATAAAGACATATATTGTAAGCACTGAAGTTTGGTGGGACTGACGTTACAACTAGACTCTCCACCACACGACGAATCACTACTTAACTTGGACATGATTTCGACTCGAAAAATAAATTTCACGCATAAAGCTGGTAGTTGGGTGTACAATCTAAATAATGAATAATACAAACAATAAAATAGCCTCGGAATGGATTGAAACTCAGATTGACGAAATGCATACACACATTAAATGCAGAGGTCGAGTTTCAGGCGGTGAATGGAGACTGGGTGTTTGGAATGCTAGGGGGGTGAGTGATCTTAAGGTAAGAGAATTACGAAAAACTATGCATGTAAGGAAGCTAGATATTTTTATGTGTACCTGAGACAAAGAAAAAGTGATGCGAAAGTAGAAACATAGAAATGGGGTGTTGAAAGGCGGTTTTGAAATTTGGTCAGGAGTCGATAGTGAATCACATGGTAGTCAAGGGGTCGGTTTGAATGAAGGTAGGAATCAAAAGATTATTTATCATAGCGTGCTACGCCCCAGTTGATAGTGATCCGAGAGAAGTCAAAGATGCCTTCTGGGACACTTTAAATGATACAATAAGTACTTGCGATCATGGCGAAAGAATCATTCAGCTAAGAGATATCAACAGATTGGTCGGCGTCCAACGTCAGGGTACAGATACAGAAAGAATGCTAGGTAATATTGGGGATTCAAGAAAAAATTATAACGGGGAAAGATTAGTTAGCTTATGCTTAGAAAAGGGCCTATTCATTAAAAATACTTGGTTGTAGTACACCTGGTGTAAATGAAATGGCCACAGTATAATTGACTTCGTTATAGCGGATGAAAGATTAAGAGAACTAGTAAAAGATACAAGAGTCATGGGAGGCGGCATGAGGGCGGGAATGGAGAAGAAAGAGAACCAAACAAACGAAACAAACGCGAATAAAGATTGAAAATGTACAGAAACCGGAAGTGCAAATATACTTTCAGAATAAATTAAACTAACGTATAGACAGGGAAATTTGGGAAGCGCTTATAAGAAATAAAGATATAGAGGGCGCATGGAATATGTTACGGGATATCATTGTATAGATAAAATCAGAACATAAGAAGAGAAGAAAAAACAAAACGACGTTAAAGTAGCCATGAAACTATTAATATTTAAAGAACTTAAGGGAAGTAAAAGTACAGAGTTTGTCAGCATGAGAAACAGCAGGGGTGAAATGCTATATGATACATACGGGATAGTAGACGCTTTGAAAGACTCTTTTAAAGAAATATTAGGAATGAAGCTATAGGACAACAGAACTGCAACATAAAACATGATGCATTAGAAAACCCAATTGATGAAGTCTGTGTCACTGAGGTTAGAGATATAATTAACAACTTAAAAAACGGCAAGGCTGGTGGTGTAAAAAAAATTAGCGCTGAAATGCTTATATGCGGTGGCGAGTACGTACCTCACAGGCTGCGAGAATTGATAAATTTATTTATCTAAATGGGGGAAGTCCCAGACGGGTGGAGGTAAGCGTTTATCGTACCAATATACAAAAGGAAGGGAGATAAAGGCAACTGCAATAATTACAGAGGTATCAGCTTATTAAGTACCGTAAGTAAAATATACTCAAAAATACGTATCCGCAGGGTAATGAAAGTAACAGAAGAAAAGATATTGGAAGTCCAAAGTGGATTTATGCCCGGAAGATCATGTACGGATCAAATATTTAGCTTAAGACAGATCACAGAAAAAAGTTTGAAAGTAGGAAAGAAAGTTTTTCGTACGTTTGTTGACCTTGAAAAAGCATTTGACAAGGTGGATAGAAGTAAACTTTGAGAAGTCCCCAAGGAGTACGGAGTCAATGGATAGCTCCTGCAAGCAATGAAACCAATATATGCAGGTAGCAAAGCGAGTATAAGGGTTAATGGAAAACTGAGTGACTGGTTCGGTAATATGCAAGGCGTTAAACAAGGATGCCTTATTTCCTCATTGCTATTTATCATATTTATGGACATGTGTTTAAGAATGGCCCTCTTCTACGAGGGAGGTCTAGATCTCGACTCAGTGAGGGTACGTGGGTTAACTTTCACAGACGACAAGGTTTTTATAGAAGAATCAATCGATAACTTGCAAAGAATGTTGAGTAAAATAAATACAAGCATGAAGAACATGGGCCTCAAAATTACGTAAATAAAACAAAGATCTTAGTATTTGAAGGAAAAGGTGAGAAAACAATGTGCAACATTCTCCTAAATGATGAGAGATTAGAACAAGCTGACATGTGCATATATCTAGGTAGCCTATTCACTAGCGACATGATGATAGATGGGAGTTAGATAGGCACATAAACGAGGGTAAGAAAATTATCGGTAGAGCAGGGTCCATTCTCATAAGTAAAATTATGTCAAAAAAAGCTAAGATGTCAACACATAATTCGATATTTGTAAAGACTACGCTATACGGTACCGACGCATGGACCTGTCAAGAAAAGGATAAGAGTAAAATTAACGCGGCTGGCATGAAACCTCCACGCACAATATGCGGGAAAACACTGATGGACAAAGTGAGAAACCAAATAATCCTCAAAGAATTTGGTGCAAAAGAGACAATAGTTGACAAATGGGAAAGAAATGAGTTAAGATGGTTCGGACATGTTGAAAGAATGGAAGATGAACGACTAATGAAACAAGTGTATTAAGGTTAAGTAAATGGCAGTGTGCCCTGAGGCATACCGCAAAAAGAATGGTTAAAATGTGTGAATGAGACTTTAATCCGAAAAGACATAAAAAGCCATAAAAAGTATGCCAGGACAGAAAAGTGTGGCGACAAATAGTTTGTAAACAGAGTGACAATTGAGTGAATGACGCCTGAAACAAAAACCTTGGATACTAATGGGCCGGATTGGGAAACTTCACATAACAACCTTGTGAGGCTCTTCACTTGTGGTGATCGGTAGAGAGAATGATCAGCAACCTGGGTCGGAGCAGTGTTGCGGAACAAGCGTGTTATTTAAATTAATAACACAAAAATGGAAATGGCTTAATGGTATAATAATATAATAATAATAGTATAGTTCTTTGTTTCATACTTTTTTTTCTTAAGAATTTAATTAAAATGTCTTAAAATTTGTTTAGAAATTATAGAGGGGGTGGGGGGGCACCAAAAGTTCCGGCACTGGATCGACGTGTCTAAATGAAAACACTTCATTTCGGAGAAACCAAATGAAAAGGTGCTAACTCGTGGAGACAAAATGAAAAGGTACTACAGAGTTGAGGACGCCGAGACTCTCAATACAATTTATGTGGGATTTTAAAGCCTCGAGACTTCGCCTTGCGAGATAGCACCTTTTAATTTTCTCTCTATGAGTGAGCACCTTTTCATTTGGTCACTGCGACATGAAACTTTGTCATTTACACAATTCAAAAATTAATTATTTTTAATGACTTAGTTTCAATATGATAATTTAAAAATTCTTTAATATTTAAACAAATTCAATAAGAAAGCATGTCATTTCTAATGTTTATAGAATAATTAAACCTTAAAAGTTCACAATAATCCAAATTTTTTAATTTTAAGCCGTGAAATTGAAAATAATTTTTTGTTTAGAAACATCCCATTTTCCAGCAAAAAAAGCTATCCAACCACTTTGAATGTCTCTTCCTAGTGGGCAAGAAATTTAAGAACGTAATTAAAACATCCTAAAAACAGTTCCTTGGACGTACAAACCAAAGGACGTTATTTGAAGGCTTCAAAGACCGTCCTAAGTCAGGGCAAATAATGTTCTGAAAACGTTTCGTGTTCCAAATACCTCCCTAAAACGTCTCTGGAACATTGTGTACTTGTTTAATGAACGTCATTTGAGCTGACTTCGGACGTTTTTGAGCCGTTATAATGCCCATTGGGTTGATACTACATGATATGATACTTGTTAATAATATATAAATAAATTTTTGGAGGTTTCCGATTTTAGATTTCACAATGATGTATTTTCAAATTCAAATATTAAACATTTCAGGACAATTTCACTATTAAATCTTTTAAAATTTCCAAATTTGATTATGAAAGCCTTGACTGTCAGTTTTAAATTTAATAATTTTAGATTTAAATATTCTAAATTGTTTGCTTTCAATTTTAAACGTAAACGATAGTATTGTTTTGTAAATTCTTCGAAATCGTATAATATCAAATTTAACTTTTTTATGCCTTTTAGTCGATTCGACCCCTCTAATTTCCATTTTTCTTGTAATAATTTTGGTTCGTCTTTTCATATCTCCAAGATTTCTTTCTAATCTTAAAAATAATATATTTGGGGTCGATAGTTGGAGAATCGAAGCTGCCCTCTTACTCCGCCCATTACCTAATCCGATTTGGATGGAGGGGTGCAGATCAGAATGTGATTGGCTCAGCACTTTTTGAATAGAAAACACCCTCAATTGCCTTCACCAATGGGTAGAAGAAGAAAAGTGTAAATCATGCCACTGCTATTTGTAACAACCCTTCTTATAAACATATATATAAAATTATTTTTAAAAAATCTCAAAGAAGATTTAAAAGAATTACTTGACTTTTTTGAGACTACGGAAAGTTTTCTTGCAGGGGCAATCTTGTGCCCGATCTAGCCCCGATTCTTTTATTTCCTGTGCGAAACTTTTGAGTGGAACCCACTCTGTTTAAGTTTGGTTTGGAAGCGTGGCTCTCACGAAACAGCGAAAATCAAAACACCCTTAAGCTGGGGGTTGGTGGGAGGGAGAGGGTTTGTAAGGGGTTGCGTAGTACAGACTGGTACAAGCAAGGGGTGAGGCGGTTACACGTTGGACCTCCCTCGCCTCGTATCGAAGCCGATATACGACCCCTATGCCTATTTAGTCCTAGATGAAGGCAGTTACCCTCCTTTTATGGTATCCGACGCCAAGAATGGTACGGCGCGTGTCTAGTGATTTATGGCGGTTTCCGATTCCCCGCATACCGGGAATCGTGGCGAACCCTTCTTCTTATAAATTTCTTGTGGTTTTCTGGGCCGCCTTTTTATTCTCGCCTACATCCAACAATGAAGATCTAACGAGCTCACATTCACAGTAATGATAGAAATCTAGGTTTTTCTTCAACAGTTTATTCAATCTTATGCGAGGAGTACTTTTGTGTAAAAAGAAAAATATTAAAGTTGAAAACAATGGCATACAAAATTCTTAGAATCATTTTTTATTGTTAACAATACAAGATACTTTAGTATTGAAGTGGTTTATAAAGCAATTTTGTTATAATGATCAGGGGGAAAAGTGGAGTTGCATCATGAGTACAAATTGCCGAGAGGATATAATAAAGAAATTTACTTCAATTGCGAATTGTGTATAGGTTTCTTTTCGATAACCGTAGTAGTGTTTACTGAGAGACATAGCATGTGTGCTTGACCAGCACTGGACGTTGTAAACCCTGCAGTTTTACATAAGAAGACACTTGATCTTACCACCCGAAGCCAACAAAGAAGCGACTCATAATAATTGAGTATGTACGCAGATTAAGATCACATTTTCTTCCAAGCAATAGTTACTTTCAATCTTACATATTGAACATATTTTACTCTTTTTTGAAGTAAATTTTTCATATCTATTATTTTTGATACAGGGTGCCCACTCAAACTTTAAAGAAAAATTCCAGGCTATTTCCCGGCTGATATGCAAACGTTTATAATAATAATTATTCAATACTATAATTGCTTTATCATATAAAGTTTCAAAAGAATTAAACATTTTAAAACTTCAGGGTAAAATATGTGATGTGAACTATTGTAAAAGTTATTTCAGACTTCACTGCCCAAAATGCCACAAAATAATTAAACTTTCAAATAAATAGTAGAATTTGTACCCCACAGAGATGAATTCTGGATCAAAAATAAGATCTTAAATTTTGCCGTTGACTGGACTCCCTCTATTTTTTTAATGACTTGAAAAAAATCACTTTTTACTACAAGTGTATTTCGCAGATCATCGCTAAACTAACCCAAATTTTCGAGATGATAAGAAAGAAATCTTGTTTTTATATAACTTTAGTTAACTTTTTTATTTATTTATTTTTATTTCTTATTTCCTATCATTTCAGACACCCTGTAACTTTTTCGAAATATGCCATGTAAAAATTTTCTGATGAAACTAATAATTTTTTTCGTTCTGGGATAAGCTGGTCAGCGCCAGTCCTGTGACAGACCTTACTTTCCAAACTAGAGAGTCTAGATACAGTCAGATCTGGGTAAAACTAATGCCAGACCTGTGCCAAATCATATCTTCTAGACTAGACAGTCTAAATAAAGCCAGACCTGGGCAACGTTTTTTCGAAGAGCGAGACGATATTTATTGCAAAAGTAAACCCAAGCCTGAAAAATTTCCGGGTTTCAAAAAAATTCCCGGCTATTTCTCGGCTTTTTCCCGGTGCTCAAAATTCCAGGCTAATTCCCGGTTTTCCCGGTTTGTAGCCCCCCTGTTATATCATAATGGAAAAAGAACAAGGGAAGAAAGCTATATTCTGAATGTTTGTTCTTTCAAGGCGTTGAGCCGAAAATTGATACAAATTGAATAGAATCATAAAGTTTCAATTGCAAAAACTTACGAAAAATTATATTGGCCTCAGATTCATCATCTCGCCATTTCGTTACCAATACTCCCTTTTAAATATCGATTAGCGAAAGGGCAGGCAAAAATTACACAGTGCAGGAGTCTTAACTACAGTTCCCACAGGCCTTGGCTACTTCTTGTGGTACTTAAAATTTTTTATCGATACTGCAAACGTTCATTGTTCGCTCGTAACGGCAATTGCTGTATTTCGCTTACCTTTTCCTTCCCCGAGAAATTCGATCGCTACTTACAGGGCGCTCTTTGCTTGCTAAGGAGGATGTACTACACAGACACATATATATACATATACATATAACCGAATCTAAATCTGGTAGTAAATTCGTTCGACATTATTATCGAGTTATATGTAGGAACACTCAGTGCCGACCTGAAACCAGCGGATCAATAATTCCGATTCGTCTCGGATCATTTTCTACATTTTAATTTCACGTAGGTTAGCTGAGGTTAACTCCATTAAGCGAACGATAGTGCCCAAGATGCTACCGCGATCTTCTTCTCTTTTTATTTTTTCGTTCAATCCGTTCTCTTGTGCAAAACGATATTTGTTAAGAATCATAGATATTAATTGGTTTTCATTTTTTAATGTACCTACATCCTGTTTCAATTGTTTTTTCATTACATATTTTTGTTTCAATCGCTCTAAATTAAAGCCAGTAAGATGTATTGAAAATATGGTCGTAGATTTCATTTAATACTTGACACACAGAAGAATATAATGTAACCAACAGAATTTCATAATAAGTAACTAAATTTTGGTACCCGGCATTGCCCGTGTATTCCCTGCCAATCAAATAATATTGTAGAATAGGGCAGAATTTGGAATCA